>MU528344.1:114599-154039 GCA_024362625.1 Silurus asotus
ATCGAACAGCGAGATACTCAAAATAGTCATATAAATTCAAATATAAATATTAATATCACATAAAATATGAGTAGTTAATAGTCTTTCAGGAAACAGGTGCACACCCGCGTCTTATAACGCACTCCTGGTTTTCAAGTTACTTTAATACATTAATGTTTTTATTATTTTTTTATATTATTATGTTCATTTTCTGAGCCTTTTTTTTCATCTTATTATATATCCTAATTAAAAATAGGATTTAAAGCGGGGGTTTTTTTTGGTTAAATTTATTCCCCTTTTTTCCCTTTTTTTTTTTTTTTTTTTTGACTCATCCTGTTCTTTCTTTGTGTTCATCCAATCAAATCCGCTCTCGAGCCAGAAGTCCCGCCCCCAGGAAGTTGCAGTAGAGCTGTGTATGGCTTAAAATAAAGTTACTGAAATGTATGCATATATTGAGCAGATGCAATTCGAAAGGTTTGTGATGATGTCTTCCCACTTTAAAGTGAGTATGAAATTATGATATTTGTAAAGCTTCTGGATCAGTAAAAGAAAGACAAAGAAAGAGACTTTTTTTTTTTAACTTGAGGCGTATACTACTGATATATATAAATAATAAATCTGTGAAATCTTTTCCTCACATATCCCAGCAATGTTAGGAGGCTGTGGTTGGAGTGCATGGGTCTGCCATTGCGCAGGGTCTGCTCAAAAACCCAAAAGTAGCAGCTCGATGAAACTGGGGTTTGAATCCCCCAACCCTCAGTAACCCAGCCCCTTAACCACTGACCAAAAATCACTGTGCTACCACTTTCCAAAATTAAGAAACGTGAGATCTCCCCCAGTGATGTTAGACCTTGACTTGAATGTATACGATCTAGCGCTTTTATGTTGAGGATCACCTTAAAGATGAGAAGGTAAAATCCTTCACAGCTGGAAAGAACGTTTACTACCGTTTACTGTTCCCAATATTTATCAAATTTAGTAAAATACTGTTAGGTTTGTGTGGATTTATTGAAGGTAAGGTGTATCCTGAACATCATTTGAGTCAAGCACTGCAATATGCATTTCACGGGGTCTCCAATTCACATCAGGGGTAACCTCAAGCCATTTCACATGGAGTGGTGTTGAGTGGTTTGTAACAGTGTTTTCGCATCTTAATTCATAAATTGTATTTCAATGTTTTACTAATTGTGCCCTCATTTCCCCTCCCAAATGCAGGTCTGCTAGGAAGACCCCCAGTGTAAAAAAAAACAAACAAAACAAAAAAAACCAAACAAACAAAAAGACACTTCCGTACACGCTAAAGAAGCAGGATCGCTGGAGCACTGTGCGGGAACCATAACGTTTCGGACGTCTCCGTGGAGTGCAGCTTTATGGGTTTTGAACGACCAGAGAGACCATATTCCTACAGATAACGTTCAAAACTGGATGTTGCATTGAATCGCCATCACCAAGGATTAACTTTTTTTTGTTCTTGGGGACGATAATCGTGACGCACACTGCACAAGAAAGCCCACCTGATCCAGTACATAGATATACAGGACTACAGAAAATTGAGCGGCAGAAAAAAAAAGCACAATTTTGAACTTCCCGAAAAGAAGAGAAGCATTTTTCGCTGTTCTGTCGCAGGACTCGTACTTCCTTCAGCCTGCAGGCGTATAATTTTCTATACTGCGAGCAGGTGTATTATATTTATGCATATAAATGGTTATTTCTCTTCATCTGGAAGAGCTTTTGCGTCAAACCTATTCCTGTGACGTCAGTGACTCTCGTTTGAGGAGTTGCACTGTCCGTGTATATAGAAGTGTATATTTGTAAATGTCAAACAAACTTAATTGAGATTATATTCTACTATTTGTAAATGTTTTATTAGAACTTTTTATAGACCAGTTATAAAAAAAAAAACCCATTTAAAAAGACAAAAAAAAAGTGGTGAAGAATTAACTGGTGAACTTTTGGTACAAGTCAACAAAGACGACGACAAGACTTCATGGCTACTGCAAAGATGGAGAACGTTGGTCCTGTGGTAATGGGGCTCGGCAAGCAGAACGGGCAGCTCAGAGGACTGAACTCTCAATCAGGACCCAATGTTCAGGGCAATCCATTTGCAAGAGTTTCAACTGGAGGCCAAAAACCTGCTGCGGACTCGCAGGATGGACCTGGAATCAGGTGAGACAATGCGTGATCAATTCAAAAGCATGTTCTTCGCATGTAAGTAGATAAAAAAAAAAATATTCTGTATTTTTCTTCCTGAACTGTTCGTTCTGCTGCAGGTTTGGTGAAGACTGGAAAAAGAGCCTGCAGCTTCCACCCAAAGATCACAGAGTGAAAACTTCAGTAAGTCCTATACCAGCTGCTTTATCCTTAATAGATATTATCATGTTATACACATTATCAAGTGTAAGGTTTCATCCAAGCTTATGAAACTCCAGCCATTTCCAAAGGGCTTTAATAGGCATTAATATTTATTCTTACTAGAGGTCGATCGATTTATCAGTTTTACCGATTAATTGGCACCGATAATTGATTGTTGGAACTATCAGCAAAAATCCACACCGCTGTTTTTTTCCGGCTAGAGTCAGTTACTGAAGTGGTCCATGGATTTTTGCTGATAGTTCCAACAATCAATTATCGGTGCATGGGAAGGTCCGCTGCTGTTGAAGGAGCGACCTCTAGGGGCGAATCCTTGACACAACGTGGTGTTTGTTTTTAACCAGAGACAGCATGCTGCACAGACAGCACTATTATATTCCATATTTATAATTGACAAATTATTAATTATATAATTCTAATTATTATTCTAATTATGTTAATTTTGGAGTGTTTATCTTATTGTTTTTTTTTGTTTTGTTTTTTACTCTGTATCCATTTTAAAACTATCGGTTGATGTAGTTATCAGCAAATACGATCAAACCCAGCTATCGGTAAAATCAGTTGACCTCCTACCCAATTCTTACCCACATTCAAGGGTTTTAGATAGTTTCGGAAAAAAAATGTATATATATATTTTTTAATATAGGCTTCATGATTGCTAACGTTGATCTGCTGTCACAAAATACATACGTTGGTGTGACAAACACGAGGAACCAGTCAGGTCATTGCCTCCGGCGGCAAAATTGTTGTAACGCCGGATGCTTGTTACGGCGGCAGGCCGGGACCTGTAGGAGTAAATCTTGTAGCAGAGCAAGTGAATGTCTGAAAATAAAATAATGGGGTACATTCCAGCGAATGTGTTTGGGAAGGCGATTCTAAATCTCATATGCAACACCATTAAATCTCATAAGCTCTCTAAAAATCACTAATCAGCTATAACCAGCAGACAGCAATTAACTACCTACAGTTGCTAAAGTTGTGCCAATAGACGATAGGATCACGTATCGACGCTAGAGATATCTGCTTTCGTAGAGATATTGCCGAAAGATGAGGCCTATGGCGATTTCAAGACTATTTTTGGCTTGTTTTGCGTGAATGTTTTGACATTATTATAATAATAGCATTAATAATAATAATAAATTAACTATAATTTGCCCAGCTATTGCCTAGTGTTCACATCACTGCCTAACCGACACCTGCGGCACAGCGTGAGAAAGAATTCGCCTATTAGCTATTAAACTTTTCTGTATTTCCTGAAGTATATTAGGCTAGATTAGGGTGTCTCTAGAGAAACTAATACATTCTCTGCCACGTTCAGGTGTTTTCAAGTGTTGGCCAAACAAGTTAAGCTCTGGCCATTTGAGCCCTCGTATGGCTGCAACAATTTTGGCCTCGTTGTCAGTAGTTACGCAGAAATTTTTAGTCTCTTCTATGTCCTAATCATACGTGACCTCCGTCAGCGCCTCAGCCACTACATCTGCGGTGTAGTTCTCTGGGGATGAATGTTCCAAAAACATTTTGTGTTCAGTTTCTAGTCCTCTGAAATATAACGAAACTCTAACAGACTTGGAGGAGGTTATATTTATGCTCGACAACATATCTGTGGTCAGCGTCAAAGTCATTACATTTGCTATGCTGACGGTAAACAGGTCACGTGAGTTCATGCGTCTATGACGCAACAAACAAGTTTTAATGAGCAATACGTTTTTGCATTTCCTATTCACAAATCAAGGTCCTGTGTACAAAAGTGAGCTTAAAATGCCATCAAAATTCATTTATACACACACACACACACACACACACACACACACACACACACTATCCCACAAAAGTGAGTACACCACTCACATTTCAGAAACTATTATAGTATATCTTCTAAAGGGACAATACTATAAAAATAAAACATTTTTTTTTTATTTTAGTCAATGTGCATTTTGTTATAGCAGTACAGATTTAATGTCCACGTCTAGTAACTGAACATGCAGCCATTATTGTCTAAATATCTGCCAATAAATGTGAGTAATAGTAATGTTTGTCAAGCATAATAAAGTATATAATTTGCAGTATATACATGTAGGCATAATATATAATGTATATATTTTACTGTAATACGTTTTCTATGCAATTAATTGCTTTTTATTTCTTTATAGGATGTGACTTCTACAAAGGGCAATGAGTTTGAAGACTACTGCTTAAAGAGGGAGCTCCTCATGGGGATCTTTGAAATGGGTTGGGAGAAACCTTCCCCAGTCCAGGTGAGCGTATACTTCATTTACCAAAATGTCCGAGACCATGATTTTAGTTTTAACAGTTTGTTCTCCCTCTTTTTTTTCTTTTTTCCTCCTCGCTTTCAGGAGGAAAGCATCCCCATTGCGCTGTCTGGCCGTGACATCCTGGCTCGTGCCAAAAACGGGACAGGAAAGAGTGGCGCGTATTTGATTCCCATGCTGGAGAGGATAGACCTGAAGAAAGACTACATTCAGGGTAAGCTGGTGCACTTAAGAAAGAAAGATTACCCAGCTCCTGTGTATGTAGTTTAGTAAGAGGGTTTTTATGTTTTATATTTTCGATAAAGTAAATATCGTGATTTTATCAAGTACCAACTGCTTGTAGAAAAGAAATTTGCATTTTCACAGAACGCTAAAGAATCTAAATAATAATAATAATAATTTAAAAATCTCGAAGTGCGAGGCAGAGAGATGATTGATCGCACATTTTTATCTGTTCTAAATGTACTTTAAATTAATACTATTATTCAACATTGGCATTGAGACAAATTTGTGTACTTATGCAAATGTATGTTTATTATTAGTGAAACCAAACTCAACATAGAGCATAATGACAAATATTCTTGTAAAAGTTTAAAAGTAATTATAGTGTTTTAAATTCTGTAAATCATCAGGACACCGAAGATAACTTTTGCTATGTTTCCACACGGACGGTATTAATTGCCGGATGGGGGATTTCGGTGCTTGGTTTGAGTCTTGGCGCATCAAACAAGTTTAGCTATTAAATATTTTTTATATCTGAGTAATTATGCCTCATTTATATTTATTTATTTGCTTTATATGAAATTGGTCAAACAGAAATGCTGCATTAATCACACGTTGATGAATAAAATTAATTTTTTAACGGGACACTAATTTTATTTTCTGTGCACAATGCACAGATTAAATCCTTAAAGTAGAGCCATATCTGATCTACCTGTGTTTCTCTCTCACTCTCTTCTGTAGCCATAGTAATGGTGCCCACTCGTGAGCTTGCACTACAAGTCAGCCAGATCAGCATTGAGCTCAGTAAGCATCTCGGCGGTGTCAAAGTCATGGCCACGACCGGCGGTACAAACCTACGAGATGACATCATGCGTCTGGATGAGACTGGTAATTATAAACTCTTTAAACTAATCCCATCAGTTCGACAGTAAATGGACAAACGTTTGAGGACTTCCTGACTATAAGATGGTACTATTAGAACACCCTTTTTCACATTCAGTCGCCATTTGCTGTTGGAGTAATCTCCACTCTTCTGGAAAGATGTTCCACTAAAGTTTGGAGTGATCTTGTGGAGATTTGTGCTCATTCAGCCACAAGGGTGTTGGTAAGGTTCTGATGTAGGTGAGTTGAGGAGGCCTGGGGTGCAGTCAGCCTTCACATTAATCCTAAAGGTGTTTGATAGGGTTGAGGTCAGAGCTCTTTAGCAGATCTTTCACTCCAAACCATGGTCATGCTGGAACAGGTCTCTGAGTTTAAAGTGACGAGAACATTAAACGCTACCGATATCCAAAGGCAACCTACTTAATAATTGTTTTTATATATATGGACTAATTATACCTAATGTACCTTTATTACATATGATGGTGTGCCTTTTAACTTTGTGGAAAAAACACACAGGTGTCCAAATACATTTGTCCATATAGTGTATTTGTAAGAAAATCTGTTTTCAGTATTGTATGGTTTTAGCAAAAATAATTTCTGTTTTCTCACCCACCCCCACCGCCATTTTTCCTTCTTTTAACCCAATGGAGCACCATTTCAAAATTTCTAGATAAAAAAAAAAAAAATAATTTTCTCAAGTCTCAAATTTGAAAATGGGACCTTTTTTTTTTTAAATAAACATTGATCTAAAGAACTGCTGATCCAAATGTAAGTGCTACAGGGTTTAATTATGTACAACCATGTTCATTTGAGTCACTTCCTAAAATCTTGTATTTGAGTTCAGACAGCTCCTTTTATAGTTTTGCGGTGAGGAGATCATTTATGGAACATTTTCACGGTTTTCATTTGACTATACAATATATTCATAGACTATATACTGTATATAATGTTAAATAGTGAAACGTTAGGCGAGCTGTGTTTAAAAAAAAAAAAAAAAAAAATTCGATCTAATCATACCTTATGCCATACCTTAAGTTTGTTTCAGAACTTGTTAGACATGAAACCCAACAGGTTTCAGTTTTTCAATACAATACAGAAATATTCATTTTAATATGAACTTTACATTTAAATTATTAAGTCATCTGTAAATGAAACTCAGGTTTCTGCATGTCCAGCTTGTAAAAATGTCTTTAGTAACTGTGTCCGTGTGTGTGTGTGTGTGTGTGTTCTTGTAGTGCATGTGATCATAGCTACACCTGGCAGGATACTGGACTTGATGAAGAAGGGTGTAGCAAAAGTGGATAAAGTTCAGATTATGGTGATGGATGAGGTAAGTCATGGTGATCTGCACATACAATTATTTGAAGATGTAACTACTAATAATCCTAGCGGTTGTGTGAAATGTAAGCATTGCTTTTGAGAGCAGGTTATTAGAGTAAGAAAGCTTTACTAGCTACAATCTCTCTAGAAACACTAGTGGCCAGTTTTTGGGCTTTGAAAGTTTATTTGTAATGTCTCTATATGCATTTTGGAAGGTATTATAAGATTATACGTTTTTCTTTAAATCAAGCAGTCGATTTTATTTATTTAGTGACATTTAATGTGTACGATAAGCACATTTTATTTTGTGTCTTTGTCTCTTCAAGGCTGACAAGCTGCTCTCCCAGGACTTTGTTATACTCATTGAGGATATCATCAGCTTCCTAGATAGAAAACGACAGATTCTGTTGTATTCTGCCACCTTTCCCAGCAGTGTGCAGAAATTCATGGTAAATGAATAAAACCACACAGCAAGGACTCATCATGCCACTATATTTATGCTGCTGTGCGATTTTAATTGTGCTTTATTTTGTTTAGATGAAGCATCTGAAGAAGCCCTATGAGATTAATCTGATGGAAGAACTTACACTGAAGGGCATCACGCAGTACTACGCATATGTTACTGAGAGGCAGAAGGTGCACTGCCTCAACACACTCTTCTCCAGGGTAGGCACACATGCAGTTTTTTTCTGACTGGAAACACACGAGCAGTTGAACCTTGTTCAGGGTTATGACATTGTTTTTTTTTCTTTAAATCTCCACAGCTGCAAATCAATCAGTCCATCATTTTCTGCAACTCGACCCAGAGAGTGGAACTGCTGGCCAAGAAAATTACCCAACTGGGCTACTCTTGTTTCTACATCCATGCCAAGATGATGCAGGTGTGTCCATCATTGAACAAATGTGATCGTCGGAGTACAACACATGCTCTGCTCATGAACTGAACAATTTGCTTGTCCTTTTTTATATCCTTTCTAAAGGAGTACCGGAACCGTGTTTTCCATGACTTCCGAAATGGTTTGTGCAGAAATCTGGTCTGTACAGGTAGGTTTGTTCATCTAATACAGCTATTTCTACTCTCGCTATCATCAAACCCGTTAACATGGTATTTAATTAGGTACCGATTTTGAGTGCGGAATATAAAAACTAAGGATTAGGAAAAAGGGAAATTGATCCACAACGAATTGGTGAAGTGCAAGATTTCAGCAAGTATCTTCAATGCTCTTTAAACTAAAGAACATGCACACTTACTTGAAATGACTTACTGCACATTTGCCCTTGATTTCAAATTTATATGCATTCCTGACTTTGGTTATTGACCAATACTATAAAAAAAATAGAAAGGCTAGGCTCGTGGTTAGAGGGATAGAGCCTACACCACGACAGAGCCACAGGTCGAGTGCTGGGTTCATCAAGCTTTTTATCAAGTGGCTTTGTCATTTTAATCATATTCATTTGATACAATAAACAGTGAAATGAGACTCTCAAGGATTTAGGTGTTCCATAAACCAACACAGAATTGCAACACGGAGATAACTACGAGCATTCGATCCTACACAAACTGCATGTGTGCAAATAAAAGTGAAATACGGTTCTGATTGGAGCGGATTTTAAAATGTAAAAAAAGGCACTGTTCATATAATAAAACAAACATTTTCAATGTCCTCGGCTGCAGTTTTATTATTAGTCTAACCAAAAGGATTGACGGGGATTATTTTGTATATTGCTTCCATTACAGATTTGTTCACGAGAGGTATCGACATCCAGGCGGTGAACGTGGTCATCAACTTCGACTTTCCGAAGACTGCAGAGACGTATCTGCACCGCATCGGGCGCTCAGGTGAAGCATCTTAGATTTGTCGCTTTGCAACAGAGTTGTAACTTTTAGCCGTTGTAGAAGTTGTCATTGAAACGTGTGTCTGTTACAGGGAGGTTCGGCCACCTGGGTCTGGCCATTAACTTGATCACAGCCGAGGATCGTTTCAACCTGAAAGCCATCGAGGACCAGCTGGTGACCGATATCAAGCCCATCCCTGGCAGCATCGATAAAAGTTTGTACGTGGCCGAGTTCCACTCGGCAAACGACGATGCAGAGGAGCAGGAGACACCCGAAGACCCCTAAAGTACCACCAGAACTGGACAAGTCAGTGCCACAACGAAGCTGCGTGAAAAGTGTTGAATGAATGGAGGAATTTATTTGTTTTTTTGCCGCATGTGTGTGAGTGTGTGTGAGCACAGTCTAATATAGGTGAAGTACTTTACATTTTCAGTTAAGCTGTATGAATCTTTGCTCAAAAATTGTTCTTTTTTTAGACCTTTGGGTATGTATACACACACACACACACATATATACATACATATACATACATATGTATGTATGTGTGTGTATGTATAATGTGTGTGTATGTATGTACATATATGCGCGCTATCCTTTTTCCTCAGGACAAACCTGGCTTTGCACAAATATCATCTTTTGCGCAAACACACACACACACACACACACATACACCAGCATTTGGGCCCTGATTGTCCAGTGGTGACTTCGTAAAAATATATATATATATATAATTTTTTTTGTTCTAAAATTTGTCAAGAATCTTATCACTGGCTGAGTCGAACAAGTATTATGCTTTGCACCAGAAAAAAAGACAGAAAACTAACAAAATAAACATTCCAGAGTTCATTTCAGACATAAAAAGAAAAGTCTACTTTGGATTGATAAGTGAGAATTTGGATGATAAATAGGCTGGATAATAAGTTTCAAAGGATTTCCCGATCAGCTGAAGCAAATGATTCAAGAATCTTATAAATACTGCAAAATGCTGCGTTTGCAAAGTTCGCTCAAGGAACATAAGCCTAAAGGCCACAACCTGCCACATACAGAAACTGTTTTTTTTTTTTTTTTGGGTTTGTTTTTAATTCACTAAAGTGCCTTACTCCATTAGATACAACCGTTTTTTGTTTTAATTTCTCGAGATTGTGTTGAAGCCGTAGTGGTGCTACTTATCCAGTTAAAGAGGCGTAGTTTCACCATATGAAGCATCCTGCAAAGAAGCAAAATTAGATGAATTACCTTTTCGGTAATATGATAAAAACTAAGAAAAATAGGTCTGATGCTCAGTTTTGGGGAATATTGATCGGAATCCGTGGCACTCGATGATCTCCAATTTTTAGAAAAGGCTCGGATAGCAACTCATTCAGCGCGTTCATGCGTAGTTCAGCAACGCAATAAGTCTTGGCAGCTAATGATGCGTATGTGTGACTCGAGCCTTTTTAAGCGTTTCTAATGTTTTCTAATTAACAAAAAAAAACAAAAAAAAAAACAATGAAACATTCCTAGCCTAAGTAGCTTAATTTTGTTTTTTGTTTTTTTTTTTGGCTTTGTTTTTTTTTTTTTTTGGGTCATTATCCAGATCAAATTTTAATCCCACGAATGAAAAATAGTAGTAGTGTATGGTAAACGGCAGGGGTCTTAATACAGTGTGAGGGGGGTGTTAGTGGGCCATTGTGAGCATTATTTCCATTTATTTTGTTTTTTTAATAGATGTCTGCGTGCAAAGCATAAATTACTAGCTTTTGTTTGTTGCCAGGTTAAAATTAATAATAAAAATAAAATAAATGATAATGATGATAATAATAATATAAATAATGACAATTATAATAATAATGACCTCGCTCTTAACGGGGTATGAATGAATGTATGAAAAACACATTTGTTGCAAATAAGGTAACAAATTAGTTTGAATGGCTGTCCCAAGCCCTACAGCTTCACTAGATCGAAAGCGAAGTCGAGGATTTCGAAAGCGAACTGTAGCATCTTCAAAAAAATTGTGGCAGCTGTGATGGTTTCCTGTTTAAAATACATTCTAGTCCCACACCGAACTACCCCACCACCCTTTTATTTCTTTCTTTTTTTTTTTTTTTTCCTTCGGCATGAGATCCTTGATAAGAAAATTGTGCAGCAGCATTGGATTGCTTTTGGTTCCAGCTGTTGACACCCGGCCTTGTTTTTGTTTTTTTGTTACGCAGTTACTAAATCAAATTGTCGAGATCAGGATGTTTGTAGACGTTAATGCGAATATGAATGAGTTTTGGTTTCATTAGTTTTGCATTAGAGTAAAAAAAAAAGAATTATCATTCTGATATTAGTTGTCCTGCTCATTAGTTCTCATGCTCGTCTTCATTCACCCCTTTCAGGAGGAGTGCATTCTGTAACTGTAAGGGTGTGTGGGGAAGGGGATGTGTTTTCCTACAGGATGTTTTCAGTGTGTGTGAATGTAAAATCTTGCTTCGTAGCTGACAGGAGAAAGAGTAAAGACGTGTCCTGAGGGGGTTTCTTCCGGCCCTGCGGTAGAACTGATGACGCTGCCTTTCAGGATTTGAGCTCAAGCATAACCAAAAAGTGAGAGTGAGTGTGTGTGTGTGTGTGTGTGCATGCGAGAGCGAATTTGCCAGCGAGAATGCCTGTGAGAGAGAGAGCCCAAGCTGTGTGATTTTTAGATGCGTGCCTGTTTTGTGCGCTTTATAGCCGGTGTGTGCATTTGTATATGTTGATACCTTCGCAGGTGCGTTTGCCACTACGGGTGAATGTGCGTATGTTTTGCATACGCATGCTTTCGTATGTAAAGTCCTCGTGTAATTCTAGCAGCGAAGGGGTCCGATGTAATCGCCGACTAAACGACAACGCCTCGCAAGTGTTCCACCAAGATTTGATCATGCCGGAAGTACACCGAGGCATCGCCACGTTTATTCGCGAATGTTAGTATTAGTCAACGCAGCTAGGGCTTTACATAAAGTCGATTAGTCCAGAAATCTGAGCCAGTACCTTTCTGTCGTTGTGAATGAATTGAAATATGCCAAGGGACTATTGGAAAAGGGCTTTGGCCATTAGATCTTTATTTTTGAGGGCACAGTAGAAAGAAAAAAAAAAAAAAGTCTACAAAGTGTCTAACAGTGGATCAACTAACCACTGAGATTTATTAGGGGGAAAGTTATTTTGGATAATATACAATGGCAAGTATTTAAAAAAATAATAATTTGAGAAATAGTCATAATATGAAGGGGGTAAAACAAAAAGGTTTCATGAATAAAGGTGCAATATTTTGTATAATACGAAGAGAAGAAGCTGCAGTATTTTAAAGGAAAAATATGGCTAGAGATTAAGATTGAACCGATTATATTATGACAGCAAATGGTGCATATCAGAAACCAAAATACAGTTTTGGCAGATCAGCACCTGGTAATTGTTAGTATACATTTCTTTTCTTTATAAGTACGAACTAAACAACGGAGAAATCGCAGGCTGTATAGCAGTCGAGCCCTGATGTACAATAAACCGCAGCCTAATGGAAACGCAAGTTCAACTGCTTACAATGTTCGAGAAACTGAGCATGTCAGGGTTCCACTGGTTCAATATGAGGAATTCGGATCGTCAATTAGCTCCAAAAACCTCTGTAAAAAAAAAGTGACCACTGCCTGTGATTTCTCCTCCCAAAAAAAAAAAACACGTATTTCACAGCGACACTCATTTACTAACTACCATTGCATTTTTTTTCTCTTTTTTATATTGCTACTTTATTCTTGTGATATTACCACCCTGCATCAATTACAGCTTGATATGCCTTTTTCCCCCCCTGTAAAATATTCCAAGTTTATTTTGGAACTGCAACTATAATGAATTTATAAAACGTTATAAAAGTTCGGAATTAGAAATATTGTGACTCATCAAAATAATTTATTTCTGAAATCCTGTGGTTTAATTTTAGCCCCACAACACTGTTGTACTAATACACCTTTAAAAATTACTGGTCTGATTTTCTGAACCAACCCCCACATCCTGTTCCAGACAATCTGACCAGCATTTTTTTATTTTATATATATATATATATATAAAATAAAATTTTAGTTCTGGTTCATGTGTTCAACTTGTTGAAATGTATTTTTTCAAGCATTCTGGAGTGTTTTTTTATTTTATTTATTTCTAATTTTTTTTGGAAGAGCTCGGCTGTAGACACAGTATTGCAGGTAAATAAATAAAATCTGCAGCAGTGAAACAACATTAATGTACGGGCCAAAAAGCATTACTTTTTCCTCTTGTTTGAACACATTGCAACAGGTCCGAAATTTTTTTTTTTGTAACACCCCCTCCCCCCTCCAGTTTCAATGTTTTTTTGTTTTTTTTTTGTTTGTTTGTTTTTTTTTTTAAAGCTGCCTCAGCAACAAGGGGAAAATGGTGAGCTTTGTTCACAAAAACTATATATTATTTTTTTTTTTATAAGTGGTGAGTTTATGGGTTTATCACCAAAATGTTAACTGTCCAATGCATGATGATCCTCTGGGTCACTATTTGAAACACAAATTGACTATTAATTGACTTTCAGATTGAACTACTCCATTAAATATTAGCATTGATCCAAAGAAACTGTTTTTTTGGCTGTATAGGATACGACTGGAAACATAATTCAGTAGAGTTAAACAAATGTCTGTTGATTGGCTCATAACTTTTGCACTACTTGTCAAAGGTTCTTGTGAACACCGTCTCTCCATCACTCCTCTGAATTTGCTGTGTCTTAAAGTATGCAGAAGTTAAGCAGGTGATGTGTTGGGAAGGAAATAAACTCTTACCTGCATCTCACATCTTGTATTCATTGTTTTATTCTCTCAAATGTCACCATGAGGGTACAGATTTCATAGCCAGTGTTTTATCCATTTCATAATATGTGCATGGTTTTGTGTAGAATTGTCGTCATGCAGAATTGTAGAATTAAAATGTCAAATACGAAAGCATTATAACTTAACAGAAAATAGGCAACACAAGTACAGTTTAAGTATGTGTGTTCAATTGGACAATTTAATTATTGTCATTTGTAATTTTATACAAAGAATTGAATTTTGCCAATTATTCTTGAAGGTAATATATATTACCTTATATGCAAAAAACTGTCTATATATGTATATATTCCAGATAAATAGATTAATAGATAGACATCATATATCAGGCATAACATTATGACCAGTGATTCTATAACACTGATTATCTCTGTATCATAGCACCTGTTAGTAGGTGTGATATATATTAGGCAGCAAGTAAACATTTTGTCCTCAAAGTTGTGTTAGAAGCAGGGAAAATGGAAAGTGTAAGTATTTGAGCAAATTTCACGAGGGCCAAATTGTGACGTCTAGACGACTGGGTCGGAGCATCTCCAAAACTGCAGCTCTTGTGGGCTGTTTCCAGTCTGCAGCGGTCAGAAGGCTGGTCCATGTGGTCCGATCCAACAGATGAGCTCCTGTAGCTCAAATTGCTGAAGAAGGTATTGCCGTTAATGTTCGACGGGTTAGAACTGTTTTTGCAGCAAAAGGTGGACCAACATAATATTAGCCAGGGGGTCATAATGGCTATGTTGATTGGTGGCTATAAAGTTATGCCTGATCAGTGGTCATACATATAAATACAGTGCATCTGGAAAGCGTTTCTTATTTCACATTTTGTTTGGTTACAGCTTTAATCCAAAATGGATTAAATTCAATATTTTCTTTAAAATGTTACAAATGATACACCATTAAGACAATGGGAAAGAAGTTTGTTAGAAATTTTTGCAAATTTATGTAAAAAATGTTATTAAAATATAAATAGTTTGTACATAAGTGTTCACAGCTTTTGCTCAATATTTTGTTAAAGCATCTATTTTGGTGCAGTTTCTCCCAGTCTTTTATGCAGAACCTCTCAAGCTCTATCAGGTTGGATGGGAAGTGTCGGTGCACAGCCATTTTAAGATCTCTCCAGAGAGTCTGGGCTCCGGCTGGGCCACTCGAGGGCATTCAAAGAGTTGTTCTGTAGCCACTCCTTTGTTATTTTGGCTGTGTGCTTAGGATCATTGTCCTGTTGTTCCAGAAAGGAGAAAAAGAGGAAGGCCAAGGAGGAGGTTTATGGATGTGTTAAGGGGAAGACATGCAGTCAGTTGGTTTAAAAGAGGCAGATATAGAGGACAGAGCGGTGTGGAGACGGATGATCCGCTTTAGTGAACCCTAACGGGAGCAGTCAAAAGAAGAAGAAGAAAGAGGCCGCTGTGCTCATTGGGATCTTCAATGCTACAGAAATGTTTCTGCTCCCTTTCCCATAACTGTGTGTTGATACAATCCTGTTTCAGGAGAACTACAGACAGTTCCTTGGACTTCATGGCTCGGTTTGTTCTCTGTCATGCGCTGTTTACTGTGGGACCTCATATAGACAGGCGTGTGCCTTACCAAATCATGTCCAATCAACTGAATTTACTGCAAGTGGACTCCAATCAAGTAGAAACATCTCTATGATGATCAGTATAAACAGGATGCACATAAGCTCAAATTTTTAATACATTTGCAAAGATTTCAAACTAACTTCTTTTACTTTTGTCATTATGGGGTATTGTTTGTAGAATTTTGAGGAAAATAATTAATTGAATCCATTTTGGAATAAAGCTGTAATGTGGAAAAAGTGAAGCACTAAATACTTGATAGATAGATAGATAGATAGATAGATAGATAGATACCTATATATATATATATATATATACACACACACACACACACGTATATACGTTGTTTTAATATATATAAGAAAATACATATTTATTTAGCATTGTCTATACTAGTTTGAAATAAAGCAGGTCACAGTGAATTTAACCTCTATACTCTATACAACGCTTCCGGTTTCCAGTATGGCGGCCTTGCAGGGTAATGACTTTTCTTATCGGCTTCCTCTGAGGTTCCGGTTGTCCAATCACAGAGCGCAATGTCTAAAGTAGGCGGAGCTCAGTCGGCGCACGTTGCTGTTAACTTCCGGGTGAGAACGCGTCCTCTGGTGCAACGTGAGTGTGGTTGACTTTAATATGAATTGGATTCGGATCTATCAGATTTTTCACACGAAGCGCAGTTTAATAAACTCGCAATTCATACATTTTGAATACAGCCGGTGAAATACCCGGATGTACTGTGTGTTAATGCGGCATGTCTTTTCAATGGCGCGCGCGTGATGCTAGCTATTATGTCAGTAGCTTTAGTCCTTGACAGTTTGGTGGTGTAACCCCACGTGATTTGCTTGGTAATTTGAACCAAAAAAAAAACTCTTTGTACATAAAAGTCAGACTATGTTGTAGATCATTTTCTGTATTTGTATTTTTGTTGTAAAGCGTTTTATACCTGGTGTGCATTTTGGTGATCTCTCCCCCTGTCATGGTTCCTCAGCATGGGTAATGTGTTGGCTGCCAGTTCTCCCAGTCCACCTCCACCAGTGCAAGCTGGGCCAGGGTTGGTCTCTGTACCTGCAGGCTTCACCATGCCGTCCGTCTCCCCCATCTCTTCCGGTTCCTCTGGTCAGCAGGAGAGCGAGGCAGCACTCCCCAACCCTGGTGCTTTTGAGGAGTTCCATAGAAAATGCAAAGGTGAGCTACACCTTCTGACATCTTCCATTCAGAATGAAACTGCAGATCACCACCTCATGATCATTTTTCTCCAAATGTTTTATGGTTGAATCTGACAGTTCTTCCATCTTTCACAACCAGAATCAGGTTTATTGACCAAGTGTGTTGACACCCAAGTAATTTGGTTTCAGCTGTTGGTGACTCTCAAAAGTACAGATATAAATAACAATATACATTTTTTTTCAACTGTACAAGACACTAAGTTATACAAAACTAATGACAATACAGATGAAATCCCAACATAATATACAGAGTTTGTGACAGATCAGTAATATCCATAGTGTAAGAGATCATGGTAGTGCACATTTATTAATGTACTGTGCTTCACATAAGATAATGGGGTTAGTTTAGGACTCTAGTGTGTGCAACACATGGGGATGAAGTGATGAGCTGTTGCTACAATGCAGTCCTCATAGGGCATATAATAAAGGTGAGATGTTAATGAGGGTGATTGCCTGAGGGAAAAAAAGCTGTTCCTGTGCCTGGCAGTTGTGCATTGATGATGTATCATCAACAAACACATCAGCATAATAAAACAGTTCAGATCACTTTTATTGTTTAACAATCGTCATTAGTAGTGTAACGGTACACAAAAAGCATGGCTCGGTACCTAGCTCGGTCACTGTTCGGTAAAATTTTGGTATGTTGTATTTTTTTATTAACACAGTTTATTATTATTGACATTTGTGAACATCAACGTTTACAATTTTTTATAAAATGCCTGCGTGATCAAATTATATATATAACGTATAATAAATCAAATTAATGCAATACACTTTTTATGTTAATTACATTTAAAAAATCAATTAAATTGGCACAAATTAAAATGATTAAATAAAATGAAATAGAAAAATTAAGTTTATTTATTAGACCCTATTTGGGAAATACAGATGTTTATGTAAGTGTGTGTTTTACATTTAAATATTAAAATTTCTGCACATATGATCTACTTAACTGTCTTACTTATTTCTTCATACTTTACCAAACGTCTTCATTCATTCACTTCTTCGATATGCTGAATTGTCAGGTTTTTCTCCTTTTGAAAGAAATTCCTGAAGCTTGATACACATTGGGGGAATAATTTTTTTGATCCGCTGCTGGTTTTCTACATTTACCCCCTTACAAAGGAATGAACAGTCTAGAGTGTATATATATGAGGTTTATTTTAACAGAGAGAGACAGAATATAAAAGAAATCCAGAAAATTTATTTTCTTATAAACATATTGTTTTGAATTTGATGGAATGAAACAAGTATTTGATCCCGTACCAACCAGCAAGAATTCTGACTCCCACACACCCAAATTAGTCATGTACCTTTTAATTAAGAACTTAATATCAGCCCATTATGTGTATAAAAGACACTTACCATATAGAGGTGTGACTTATCTCAAGGTCAAGTAGGCTCCAGAAATGAGGCATCTCATCAGGCCACAGTAGTAACACGTTTAAGAAGTACACACAAAATTAACCCAACTGGCTTGCATAGCAATAATACATACTTTCTTTCATTGACCTGAGGGACAACTGGCTAAATGCAATACTGAATTTACAACTTGCTGTGAAAATTGAGACTTCATTATTGAAAGTAAGCGATGCGGCAGCGCTTTAGTCCTTCAGTGTATCCCGTTTTCTCAATTCGTACACACTGCTTAGACATGTTCCAAATCAACTTTTTTTTATAAAACCTCAAAGATCTTTTACAGTAACTCGCCATAGGTGCATCTTATTCAGTACATTTCAGGTTTTTACCAAACTTTCATTTATATAACATTGAACAGTGCTGGAAAAGAGTGAGTGAGTTGCAAACTTAATTATAAGGAACAAACTCATACATTCTTTAAGAACCTCTGCATCTGTATAAAACTAAAAGCTTTGAGTTCACCATTATTTTACAAATAAAACTGAATTAAATAGATGCATCTGAACATTACCATCTTCTCTTTTTTTTCCATGTAGAGGTGTTTCCCATGCAGATGGAGGGAGTTCGGTTAACAGTCAACAAGGGCCTCAGCAGCTTTTTCCAGGTCTGTGTAACATTCTTCTGTTCTAGATTTAATGTATTACTAATTACTGTTTTTTTGGAGTGTAATAGGCATGGTAATAGGTGTAAAGGCATGGTTATGGTAAACATGGTAAACGTGCAGTTTTTGCATATAATTTTTACTATAGTATGCTGTGAATTGCAAGTGTGCGTTGTGTGTTTAAATATCTAATCACATTTTACCACAGAATTTGCTTCTCTGGCTAACATTTATTATATCATAAGCTCCATCTGACAGCTCTAATCATCAGCTAGAGGTTGTAAACAATTATTCAGGACTGGGCAGTATGCAAAAATAAATACAAATTTATATCAGTATATCAAGTTTTGAAACATTAAGGCCCCGTTATAATGTTTGAGGTTATGTCCAGCAAAAGCCTATTTCAGAGCACAAAGTTCATCATTAAACTGCCAGCATTAACCAACACTTTGTTGTTGTTGTTGTTGTGGTTGTACCAATTAGTATCCCTGGCACTGTATACACTGAATGTTGCATAACATCCTCATATGTGTAGCTTTCAGCTTTAGTATAACAGCAGAGGTCTCGCTCTGAGAGTGAAATAAAAAAAGTTCGGACAGAGCGAGAGTTTTGCCAGTGGTGCCAAATCAAATTAAGACTTCAAATCTTACCTCAAGACCAAAGAACTGTTTTACGAATCGTTGAGTCATCATAAATATTAGTGTTACCATACTGTTTCCCTATTCGGTTTTCCAAAATATAAATTGTAAGTATTTTATATATATAACATCCTCATATGTGTAGCTTTCAGCTTTAGTATAACAGCAGAGGTCTCGCTCTGAGAGTGAAATAAAAAAAGTATTTTTATATATATATAATACAGGAGTATATATGCACACAATCTTTTATACAGCAAAGGCTACATCTGCAATAATCCGGATAAATCTGAAAACGTTTTTTCCGTATAAAAAAAACTTTGTTCACTCTTTTTGTGAAAAGTTGCTCAGCCACACTGAAACGTCCTCTTCGAGCCTTCGTTTTCACATTCCTCACTGCGACATAAAAACCAAGTTTTCAAACGTATTCACTTTGGAGAGCGTTTTTCAGAAAGCTGCATTGTCGTTGACTGTAAACACCGAAGGCCAAAACCGGTAGAGAAATCTGCGTTTTCAAATAGAAACCCATTAACGTGGGCATGTTTTTGTTTATAGACTTGGGTTCTGTTTCGTGGTTTCTTGCTGAACGAACTGCACATGAACAATCTGTTGCTGTAGGATTAAAAGTTTACAGTTTAAAAATTAAAGGTATAAGTAATAAACAATGCACTGTTTTAGAATTGCAGTTACAATAAAATGCTGCGTTTTAAGCCTGGTTTGGTTTTGCATTTAATCTGTATATAATATATACACAGTGTTTAGTTCTCACTCTCTAGTATTCTGTATTGTTTAAAGACTAGAATCACACTCTTGATGCCACCCAAATGAGGATGGGTTCCCCTTTTGTCTGGTTTCTCTCAAGGTTTCTTCCTCATAACATCTAAGGGAGTTTTTCCTGGTCACAGTCGCCACGGCTGCTCATCAGGGATAAATACACATAGTTCACCTTAACTGTTGATTTCTGTAAAGCTGCTTTGAGACAATGTCTGTTGTGAAAATAAATAGAAATGACAGATTAATATAAAAGCAAAATAGATAAGAGATTCTGACTGTGATGTACATTAGAGATTGTAACCTAACGCATGTTATAGTTGGATTTTAACTGGAAGAATCCAAGGCTCCACTTGTGTTGGGTCTTTTTTTTTTTTTTTTCTCAGTCTATGGTTATGATTCTACCCGTCCTTATCTAAAGCACCCTGTTTGGTCTGCCTGTTGTTTTGTAAAAATAATTGGTTGATGTTTCTCTACAGGTCAATCACACCATCATGCTAAGCACCCTGGGAGAGTCCAGTTACAGATTTGGTACTACATATGTGGGGACCAAGCAGACCGGACCTGGAGAGGTAACACTTAATGCAGGGTATAGAATCTTAGATTAAACACAAAGCTTACAGAGAAAATCTAGATATTTTTTTTTCCTTCTATTATTAAGTATCTGTATCTGGTGTTTATCTTGAATTTGATGAGCAATCAACAAATCCTCTTAATTGAGTTAATCCTGTGTTTACAAGTTGAAGTGGCTCAGATTCATCTTTTCACACGAAAAAGTATTTGGCCACATAATCTGGCCACCTGACCGTCACGATCAAATGTGTTTGTCAAACACCTTGTTCCAGATGTAGTCCCCTTTTCTGTTAGTCAGCGCCACTCTTCTGGGAAGACGTTCCACTAGAATTTAAAGCACGTCTGTTGTGATTTATCTTTCAGCCAAAAGAGCTACTCTATTAGATAATATAGTATTCAAACTATATCTTTGGATTCTTCTGAGGTGCGAATAAAAGCTCAGATTGTTACGGTGTTACAATAAACAATAAAACACGGCTTCTTCGGTCAGGTGACATTATCCAAAAAATTCAGGTAAAGTTTTTGTTCATTTCTTAATGTAACATAAGAAATTCGTCTCTTTTTTCAGGCATTTCCAGTTCTGGTGGGTGACCTGGACAACACCGGCAGCTTAAATGCACAGATTATTCACCAAATCAATGGCCGAATGCGCTCCAAACTTGCCTTCCAGGTACCTGTGGGATAAAATAAACAATCTTTTGTTCATGCATAAAGAATTGAATGTGTTTACCTGCTGCTTTTTCTTCTTTGTCCAATCAGACACAG
Source organism: Silurus asotus (assembly GCA_024362625.1). Lineage (NCBI taxonomy): Eukaryota > Metazoa > Chordata > Actinopteri > Siluriformes > Siluridae > Silurus > Silurus asotus. The sequence continues at coordinate 135,867 of MU528344.1, forward strand.
CAACAAAAGTTTGTCAACTGGCAAGGAGATGCTGAGTTTAAAGGAGAGGATTTCACTGCTACAGTAACTTTAGGAAACCCAGACATGGTGGTAGGATCAGGTAGTGTATTTGAATGTAAAAGCATTTTGCAAGAGGATTTTTTTAATTAACATTTTTTTAATTTTGCACAATAATTAAATATATAGGGTAAACAAACAAAAAAAAGACAGGACATAAAAAGTATAATCCATATGCTGTGCAAATAAAACCCAAAGGCAGAAAACCCAAAAGTGCTCTATTGTTTACCTAAACAATAAAGCAATAAAAAAAAAACAAAAAATAAAATTAGGGGAAAAAATTAATGTAATTATAGAAACGTACATGACTGCAAAATTGTGTCAAAAACCTAAAAGTAATCCTAAAACTAATATAAACTATAAACTATGACAAAGCAGCACTAAGATGATCTTTTTAACTTTTATAGCATGTAAAATTTTAATTTTTTTGCTAGATTAGATAAACTATCCATAATTAAATACCTCTAAATTTGATCAAATATTGACATCTAGAAATTAAATTTTTATGAAGGTGAAAATCTAAAAAAAAATGAGGCGTTAAGTATTGAAAAAAATATAAATTTTATATACATTTTTTATTATTTTATTGGGTCTAATTACAATTAAACCTGTGAAAATAGGGGTAATTTATAAAAATGGCTGTAATTGATTTTAAGCCTTTCAAAATGAAACTGAATGCATTTTGGTGTATTGAAAGTTACTCATTCCTTTTATTTATCATACGTCATGGATTTGAATGTACAACTTGCAAAAGAAATGAGCACTCGTCTTTTTTTTTCTTTCTTAGGCATTGTTGTAGCTCACTATCTCCAGTCAATCACTCCGTCCTTGGCATTGGGAGGAGAACTGGTGTACCACCGCCGGCCTGGTGAAGAGGGAACGGTCATGTCTTTGGCAGGAAGGTATACAGGTAGGCATGTTCTATTCACAGTTTCTGACGTTATATTTGCAGGTGGAAACGTTTGTATTTCATCATTCTTTCTTTTCATTTTTTTTTTTGGTGCAGGTTCTAATTTTATTGCCACACTGACCCTTGGAGGCGCCGGTGCACACGCATCATACTATCACAAAGCTAACGATCAGGTAAGGTTTCATTCACTGGGGAGGATTTTCATTTCTTTCTCCAAATATCACAGTGTCGATTTGATTAACAGCTTTTTGAGATAAAACCTACAATTATTTACACATTAATATACAATAAAATCTGCTCCGGCGATGTGCAGTTGCAGATCGGCGTGGAGTTTGAAACCAGCGCTCGCATGCAGGAAACTAATGTATCGTTCGGTTACCAGCTGGACATCCCCAAGGCCAATCTGCTTTTTAAAGGTAAGCGAAAGGATTACTCTTTTATTGTTTTATACCATTTTATTTCTATTCATTTCAGTTGCGATCATTAATAGAACACACGAGTGATGAATCGAATGAAACACTAAGAAGTGATGAGCTAATGTTGACACTTTAGAGTTGATTTTCCTAAAACATCTGAAGAAGATAAATATTATTAACATAATACGTTTTACTTGTTTAGAGCTACAATTATATAGAAAGTCTGCAAGACATGTTTCATGAGTAGGATCATAAATACATGTTCTAAAATTCTTCATGAACATTGACGATCAGATAATAATCATCATGAAACTAGTATTAAATACAGTAAGTTTTTACAATTATGATACAATTCACAAACTGTTTAGCATTAAAACTGTTGGGTTGCTTTAAAATCAACCTTCATCTTGAAGAGCACGGGGATTATGTAGAAAACAGAAAGGCTGTGGCTAATAAACACTGTTTAATGAATTAACTGAATCCGTGTAAAGATCAATTAGGCAAATTAATGAGGGGTTTTGTGAAGGAATTTCATGCTCCCTTGTAAAAGTATTTATTGGATTTTAAAATACATTTTGATGCAGCTTCACCCAACCCTGATTCTCAATATATTTCAATAAAAATAATCAACATCTGTACAGTTATATATTTGTCCAAGTAAATCTTCATGCCTTTTTTTTTTTTTTAGTTCTGTGTCAAAATGTATTGGACATTTGTATATTAGAAAACCAACATGCCCCACATTTTTTCTATTCTCCTGCAGGTTCTATAGACAGTAACTGGGTAGTTGGGGCAACACTAGAAAAAAAGCTGCTGCCTCTTCCCCTGTCTTTGGCGCTTTGTTCTTTCCTCAACCATCATAAAAACAAGTTCCAGTGTGGGTTTGGCGTGACCATCGGTTGAGCCGCCTGCTCATAGTTCAAGCAAACAAAAGCTGAGACTCACACACACTGCAACATGGGGACACTCAGTGAACTATCCATTTTTTTTTTGTTTGTTTTTGTTTTTTTGCTTTAATATATGACTTTCTCTCTGTCAGTAATCCAGAAGAATCCAGGAATTAACTACAGTGTAATTATGTATAGAGCAGATACTGAACCATATTACTGTATATTCCTGCAACATCCATTTCAAAATGTTTCGAAAATCAGACGATTCCCGAAAGAATAGGTTTTAAGTGGAAAAACCTGAGCTGTAAACAGCCTGATTATCATTCTAATAATCAAAACTGTTTCAAATTAGGAATTTGACTGTAATGTTTTTTGTTTGTTTTTTTTGTTTCTGTGTCTCTTGTTTGTGTGTGGTGTTTTATTTTTTGTTTTTATTTTTTATGGCATTTTGATTTAAATTAAACATTTATTTCTTTCGTTGCCAGGTCCTCTTCCATTTTTATTTAATTTTTTTTAGTAAAGTTACATATTAAAATGACCAACTGATATGGTTTTAACATAAACGCTTTTCATTATTAATTTTTTTTTTCCTATTTTAATTTGTCAATGTTTGGAGTGTTTGGGAGTCGGTATATTACAGAGTAGACCAATTTATTGAATTTTTAATCATGTATTTTCTCGAATTGAGAGAATTAAAATCATTGTAATGGAGGATGGTTCTTTAATGCAAATGTACTGCAGATTCCAGAATGTTCTTAAAAGAGGGAGTCTTGGAAAGAATGAGGATGTGACATATCTGTGAAAGCAAGAGCACCAAATTCTTAAAAGTCACCATATCACAGACAGTATTGCACAACAGTTTGATTTAACCAGTGCTCTAAGCATTACAGCAACCCTGACATATGCAATAACATTTCTTCATTATTTCCTTTTGTCTTCAATACTATCATTGAAGTGAGGGCAGAGAACAGAGAAGTGGCTCTTGAGCAACCATCTGTTCTAGTCACAAACCTCAAATGTTGGTTCACCATTCTTTATTAAATAAATATAATTATTTTGTGTGCATGTGGAAAAAGCTTTACCATCTCCAACTTGACACAAATATTCAATATGTATAATGTGATTATTCATGTGTACTTTGTGTCCAGGTTCTACCGAGTGTGTGCTCTACCTCTAAATACATTTTATTGATAGAATTATAAGAAGTCTATTTTTTTAGTCACCCAACATCACGATGTAGTTACATCCTTTCGCCAAAAGATGTCAGTAAAATACAGCAGGAATGTCCTTTAGTTGCCCTTAGCTTTTATTGAGGAATCCTCTTCCAGCTCGTAATTTGTTTTTAATGTTAAATTGCTATGCAGAACTTTATATTTCTTTTAACCCCTAGAGATTAAAAAATGGTTACGAAAGGTTTAGATGGCAAACAGTTAGCTTCGGTTAAATTCTGAAAAAAACTGAAGTTCTTCTCTTGGCTTCTGCTGGTATTCTCCTCAAGTTGATGGAAAGTCTTGTCCCCTTAGTACATGTTGTCAAACCTTCTTTTTGTAATTTGGGTGTTTGTATGGGAAAGCCCTGAATCTAAATCAACATGGTGAATATTTGGTTTAAAATTGTATCACTGGAGAAGCATTGTGAAATTGAGGCCGTTTGTGTCAATAGTGACGATGGACATGATTAAACATGCTTTTATTTCCTCCCGCCTTAATAATAGCAATTCTCTTTTTACGTGTCTCTTATTAATTAAATCCTGAAACGATTACAAGTGGTCCAAATTGCTGCTGCTAAGCTCTTAAACAAGTCCAGAGATCTCATGGGGTGATTGGTGGAGTGCTGCAGAGATGGTTGTTCTTCTGGAAGGTTCTCCTTTTGCCACAGAGAAATGCTGGAACCCTTTCAGAGTGACCAGCAGGTTTTTGTTCACCTCCCCTTCTCACCAGATTGATCAGTTTGGCCAGGCGGCTCACTCTTGAAAGAGTCCTGATGGTTCCAAAATTCTTCCATTTACGAGTGATGAAGGCCACTGCTCATTGGACCTTCAATAATGGAAAAACCTTTTCGAGATCTGTGCCTCAATGCAATCTTGTCTCAGAGGTCTACAAACAATTCCACAGGTGGACTCCAATCAATTTGTAGAAACAGCTCGAGGATGATAAGTGCGGCTATATCTTAAGTACCTACACTAAACTTGAACTATTTATAACGTGTGAAAGATTTATAATGTTCTGCAGGCAAACTTTTTATCAATATGTGAATAAACCCAATTACCTCTTAGCATATCAACTCAAATGTGAGAAAGCTGAAAGGTTCATCAAGGCCATGAAACCACTGAGGGAGTATTTTCATATGATCCAGCTAAAATAAACTCCAGTCTCCTCTTGCACACCCTAAGACCCTGCCACTTTTTGGACAAGGACCAGGCCTTTCTCAATACCCCTTTAAAAAGAAGAAGAAATCTTTGCAGCTATTCAATCTATGCCTAGTGGAAGGGCATCAGGGTTAAATGGTTTCCACAAATTTTTTTGCCATGTGCTGGCCTATATTTTCATGATAGTAGTTGACAAACTTTTAAAAGACAGTCTTACTCCAGATTCCTGAAGGACTGCTTCTATTTGTTTAATTTTCAAAAAAGGAAAGAACCCATTAGACTGTACCTCATATCATCTATTTAGTTTACTTAATGTAGACTTCAAAAGTGTGGCTAAAGTCTTAGCTTGTCGCCTGGAAAAATCCTAGTCGGGTAAATCCCTACTGAAGGCCCAGGTACCAAATGCGCGGCCTGCCACTGCTTAAAGCAACCGCAGCTATCTATTCCTGGTCTGTTGGACTAGATCTAAAATAAATTTAGGAAAATCCCAAGCCATGTTCTTGAATGACCCACAACCTGTTAACTTACAATGTCCCTTTCACATCACTGACTCTGGGTTTCTCTATTTGGGCATACATAGAACTTCTGATTTGAAGGATTCATTCTCTAAGAAGTACTCGTCTTTAATGGCAAGACTCAAGAACGAGATAAATAGGTGGAAACTTTCACCAATTTATTTCTTTGGAAGAATGAACACAATCAAATTTAATGTGTAGATCTGAATGCAGTTATTGGTAAGTTTATATAGAGTAATAAAAAAACCAAGGATCAAATTTGCTGCCCTTCTCAAGCCAAGGGAGTGTTGGAGTGATTCTTTGCCCAACATGCAGTTCTATTATTGGGCTGCTCAGATTAATCTCAATGTCCCCAAGAATTTCTCTATGCAATTCCCAATCACTTTAAACCCTGATTTCCCTCACTAATTAGCCAGTTTGGCCTAATTGGCTTTCAGACCTGGACAGAAAAGGGTATATCTAATTTATCCAGTATATTTACAGGAAAGATTTTCAAATCTTTTAACATGCCAAGAATAGATTCCCAAATTTCCAAAACAGATTTTCTTTTTTGTATTTCTCCAATTACGTCATTTTATTCAGTCTGAAATGAGACAGGGGACAATGAGCTAGGAACTTTCTGATATTGAAAATAGTCTTCTTCCTCCGGGGGGCGCTAAAGGGTCAGATTTCCTATCTGTATTCTCTGTTATCAGAAGCCTCTCTCTCCTTTAAATACTTAAAGAAAGATTTGGGAAAGGGATATTAGCCAACCATTTACTGATGACAAATAGCTCTTTATATGTGAGAAGGTTTTTCATAAATCAACCTCAACCTGTGTGCATGAGCAAAACGTCAAATTCATATACAGAATGTTTTAACCCAGTACGCCTTCATAAAATGTACCTAAATGTATCTCAGCAGTTTATTTTGGGACTGTACGAATATTAAACCCTTTTTGGAATAGGGCACATAATATAGTTCAGAAAACGCTGGCTATAAAATTCACAACGTTACAAAAAAAAATCCAAGTTCCCTGACCGGGAATCGAACCCGGGCCGCGGCGGTGAGAGCGCCGAATCCTAACCACTAGACCACCAGGGACTGTGTACAATGTTACATTCTTATGTGGACTTCAGACATCCCTGAAAAAAAAAAGTAAACTTTTAAGAACTCTTTATTTTTTCTAGCTATTTGATGAAGTCGGTTGCGGATGAGAAGATGGTGTTTTTGTGGAAGGAGATTCTGGTCCATTGGACTGCAGCCTCCTGCCAGAAAGTGTGTTTAAAAAGTCTGTGTCCGGGGTACGAGGGATCAGCCACAATCCTAGTTACCTCAGGGTCCTGGAAGAATACAGGTCTTGTGGAGGTGAAAGATTTTTACAACCAATCACCTTCTTAGCAAAGCCAATGAAACTGCCTTTTTTCATTAGCAATGGCAGCTGCATACTACCTGGTGATGGAGAGGTGAGTATGGATTCAATGATAAAGGTGTAGACTTGCACCATCATTTTCTTTGGTAGGTTGAACTTCAACTGTTGCAGGAAGTATAAAATCTGGTTTAATCAAAGAGCTGATATTCAGCTCCCACTGGAGGACCTGGGAGATGATAGTTGCCAGGAAGTGGTATTGGTGGTAGCATTTTGCTGACACCTAGTGAGGAAAGAGAGTAACTGCATTTAGATTTTGTTGGGTAAATAAAAATAATAATCAACGTATTATAATTGTATTATTAACCCCCTGGGTCCCTGCATCCTCAATTGGAGACATTGCATTTTGGGTTTCCTGCACATAATACTTCATTCTGCATATCTTAGTAGACACTATATAGCACAATTTAATGGATAAAAAAAGCGCATTGCACTGATTAGTAGAAACACAAAACAACAGGTGGAGTCACTGTGGAGTTCACAAAATCGCAAAGTGAAAATGTACATAACTTGAAAATATTTGAGAAGAAACCAACAGTTTACATTAAGACTATGAGTTCTTGCATGTGATGCCCATTAGTGAAATAGATTTTTTTCCTGTGCTGCATTTCTATGGGACAATTCATTGTCAGCTACAGAAAGATTATTGAAATCAATGTTATGTTGCTTTGTTTGCAGAGTTTTTGCATAACCGTGTTCAGGCTTTAAAATAAACAGTAATACAACTTTTATTGTGTTATACAATAATATAAACCCAGTGTCTCCCCATGAGAACATAATTAAAGAAAATCTTGTTTAAAGAAAATTATTGGATTTTATACTTATGGGGTCCAATTAATGCTAAATAGCTATGAAGAAAATTCTGATATTAAAATAATTCTGGAGTAACGCGCGCACCCTATAGTGTGTTCGACGTCCAACACACAAAACGGAGTCATGACACACAGTCCCTGGTGGTCTAGTGGTTAGGATTCGGCGCTCTCACCGCCGCGGCCCGGGTTCGATTCCCGGTCAGGGAACTGAGTCTTTTTATTAACGAAGTCTTGTGACAAATAAAAACCAGCGACATATAGATAGTTCTGGTTGAGCATCCTTTAATTCTCCGCTCTACATACTATGCTATCGAATTAAGTTATAAGAGACCTGGTATGTAAATAACACATCATAAATAAACGTTAAATAAACTGTTAACACACCAGTTATGATATATTTTACAATGTTGGCTAATTTGAAATAATTTGATATAATGCTTATAAGAAATGCAGGTAAAGTTGCATCTTTTTGGGATTTAAATATAAAATAATCATAATAATAATAATAATAATAAATGAAACATAAATATGCAGCATTTATAAAACAATAAAATATAAAACGTTTTTAGATGGAGGACTAAGGTGCATGCCCAGACTGTGATCCACAGACGTTTATTTATGATGTGTTATTAACATACCAGGTATCTTTTACCTTCATTCGATAGCATAGTAGGTAGAGTAGAGAATTGAGGATGCTCGACCAGAAACATTTATATGTCGCTGGTTTTGCTTTGTCACTAAAATACCAGGTATCTTTTACCTTCTCTGATAGCATAGTAGGTAGAGTAGAGAATTGAGGATGCTCGACCAGAAGCATTTATATGTCGCTGGTTTTGCTTTTTCACAAGATTTTATAAGACAAAGTTAAAAAAAGACTCAGTTCCCTGACCGGGAATCGAACCCGGGCCGCGGCGGTGAGAGCGCCGAATCCTAACCACTAGACCACCAGGGACTGTGTGTCATGACTCCGTTTTGCATGTTGGACGTCGAACACTGTAGGGTGCGCGCGCTACTCCAGAATGAATTTTAATAACAATTATAATATGTCAGTGTTTTTAATTCACCCAACAAAAACAAAATACAGTTTCACTTAAAAGGTGTCATGAAAATACTACCACCAATACCACTTCCTGGGAACCAGAATCTCTTTTAGGACCTCAAGTGGGAGCTGAATATCAGCTCGTACATTTAAAAAAACACACCAGAAGTTATTCTTTCTGCGACAGCTGAAGAAGTTCAACATACCAAAGAAAATGATGGTGCACTTCTCCACCTCCATCACTGATTCCATACTCACCCCTCCATCACCAGCTAAAATGAAGCTGCCACTGCTAAAGACAAAGGCAAACTGCAGACTGTCGTCCACGCTGCTAAAAAAGGTGATTGGTTGTAATCTTCCACCTCTACAGGACCTGCACTCCTCCAGGACTCTGAAGTAACTAGTGATGTGGCTGACCCCTCTTACCCTGGACACAGACTTTATGAATCACTCCCCTCTGGCAGGAGGCTGAAGTCCATCAGGATCAAAATCTATTTAAGTTCTGATCATCATCACTGCACCACGCAACATCGTATATCTGCTATAAATGGACATTTGGTGCAACCCAGATGAGGATGGGTTTCCTCTTGAGTCTGGTTCCTCTCAAGGTTTCTTCCTTATGCCATCTCGGGGAGTTTTTTCTTGCCACAGTCGCTTATAAAGAACATATTCACTTTTAATCACCACATTATCTGTGTAAAGCTGCTTTGAGACAATGTTCATTGTTAAAAGCGTTATACAAATAAAAATGAATTGAATTGAAGTTGGGCACCAAGGAAGGAGAAAAGGATGTATACTGATTGGCCAGGCAGAGGGACTTACCTGGGAAAGATGTGCTGCAACTTAGAGCAATAAAGGATGGAGATGGAAAAGTGTTGACTAGTGAGGAGAGTGTGTTGAGAAGATGGAGGGAGTATTTAAGCAGCTGGTAAATGAGGAAAACGATAGAGAGAGAGAGAAGGGTGGATGGTGTGGAGATGGTGAAGCAGAAAGTGCATTAGATTAGTAAGGGGGAAGTGAGAGCAGCGATTAAGAGGATGAAGAGTGGAAAGTCGGTTGGACCAGATGACTTACCGGTCGAAGCAAGGAGATGTTTGGGAGAAACAGCAGTGGAGTTTTTTTTTAACCAGATTGTTTAACAAAATTGTATTTATTTTAATTTATGTGTTGCATTAACACAACCAACAAAAAACACTCCACCCTGTACCTTGGACTTATTTGGGGAAAATTATCATTGCACTGCATCGCTTACATTATTATTTGCACTGCATCACTTTACATACTCTGCAAAAACTGTATAGCTAATGTCTTTATATTTCTTTTCTTAATTTATTCTTTTATTTTCCTAGTTTTTGTTTAGTTTTTCATATTTCTATAGCCCCAGCACACCATCACAAATTCCTTGTACATGCAACCCATGATACTTTACAATAAAGATGATTCTGAATTCCATGAAAAATATAAACAGCTTAAATCTTTAATCGTAGAAAAGTCCCGACTGATCAAGTTCATGAATTTTATTGCTATTAAGATATCAGCATAAACGTCTCTGTAGCAACCCTTTCTGGTCTTTTAACTTCCTGGATATCTCAGCTGGTAGGATGGAGGACTAAGGTGCATGCCCAGACTGTGATCCACAGACGTTTATTTATGATGTGTTATTAACATACCAGGTATCTTTTACCTTCTCTGATAGCATAGTAGGTAGAGTAGAGAATTGAGGATGCTCGACCAGAAACATTTATATGTCGCTGGTTTTGCTTCATCACAAGATTTTATAAGACAACTTAAAAAAAAGACTCAGTTCCCTGACCGGGAATCGAACCCGGGCCGCGGCGGTGAGAGCGCCGAATCCTAACCACTAGACCACCAGGGACTGTGCGCCATGACTCCGTTTTGTGTGTTGGACGTCGTACACACTATAGGGTGCGCGCGCTACTCCAGAATTAGTTTTAATAACAATTATAATATGTCGGGGTTTTTAATTCACCCAACAAAAACAAAATACAGTTTCACTTAAAAGGTGTCATGAAAATACTAACACCAAACCATTTCCTGGGAACCATCATCTCTCATCATCAAAATCTATTGCCACAACAACAGAATCTTCTCCTCCGAAACCGACCTCATCAACAATATCAAGAAACCACCATCATCTCTGATTTGCTTTTATAAACATGAACATTACAGTAATGTAAAGCTCACACTGATCATTTCATATGTGCTACATTAAAAAATTAAAGCCCGTCTCTGTGGCACTGGTATTGAAGGTGGGCTACTTTTCCATGGCCACCCTGTATTTATTGATTCTTTTATTTTCCTACTTTTTATAGTTATTCATATTTTTTAACACCAGCACACCATGATAATTTATTTGTTGATAAAGGAAATTCAAATTGTGATAAAAATATATATAAAAAGCTTTAATGTTTACCATAGCATAAAAAATACAAAAATAAGTGTAAGCGACATGCTGTTAATCCTTTTGGTGAAAACATCAAAGTCAGCAAATATTTAATTTATTAAACAATCTTTTCAAAAGACTCCCAGAGAGCAGTGAGTTTGGCCTTTAGGTCTTAAGCGTAAGGATCTATCTTGTGCTGCATCGCCTGGCTGCTCTGGACAACTGGCTTTGAAAGCTTTGAAAGAATTGGACCATATTTTTCTGGAAGTCCTGCAGGTTTTGCTCCAGTTCCTGCTTTAGCTCCTCAGCTTGGGGTTCCATCTTGGCCTGAAGCTCACTCATTTTCTTCTCCAGACTCGTCCTCAGCTCCTCACTTTTCAGGAGAAGAGACATGGCATTAGGAGGTGGAGGTACGTGCTGGAGAGAAGGGGAATGAAAGACAGTAGGAGTATGACAGAGTACATGTGTGTGAATAAGGGGAAGGGCAGTGGAGTGGTGGGGTTGCAGGGAGATAAGGTCAAGAAGGTGGAGGAGTTTAGATACCTTGGTTCAGCAGTGCAAAGTGATGGAGAGTGTGTTAGAGAAGTAAGGAAAAGAGTGCAGGCAGGGTGGAGTGGGTGGAGAAGAGTGATAGCAGGAGTGATTTGTGATAGAAGAGTATCTACAAGAGTGAAAGGAAAAGTTTATAGGACTGTGGTGAGACCTGAGATATTGTATGGTTTAGAGACAGTGGCATTGAGTAGGGTAAGAAGGAAATAGGGTTTTCGTTTTATGCTAATTTACCAGGATGTTTCTTTAACTCCCAGGATATCGCAGGTGGAGAACTAAGGTGCTCAATAAGGGCTGTTCATGCATGCCCAGACTGTGATCTTATACTGATACACAGTTGTTTATTTATGTGTTATTAACATACCAGGTATCTTTTACCTTCTCTGATAGCATAGTAGGTAGAGTAGAGAATTGAGGATGCTCGACCAGAAGCATTTAAATGTCGCTGGTTTTGCTTTATCCCAAGATTTTATAAGACAACGTTAAAAAAGACTCAGTTCCCTGACCGGGAATCGAACCCGGGCCGCGGCGGTGAGAGCGCCGAATCCTAACCACTAGACCACCAGGGACTGTGTGTCATGATTCCGTTTTGTGTGTTGCACGTCGTACACACTATAGGGTGCGCTGCTACTCCAAAATGAATTTTAATAACAATTGTAATATGTCGGGCTTTTTTTATTCACCAAAAAAATAAAAAATAAAAAATGCAGTTTCTCTCAAAAGCTGTCATGAAAATACTACCACCAATACCACATCCTGGGAACCAGAATCTCTTTTAGGACCTCAAGTGGGAGCTGAATATCAGCTCGTACATTTAAAAAAAACACACCAACAGTTATTTTTTCTGCGAGAGCTGAAGAAGTTTAACATACCAAAGAAAATGATGGTGCACTTCTCCACCTCCATCACTGAATCCATACTCACCATTTCATCTCCAGCTAAAAGGCAGCTGCCATTGCTAAAGACAAAGGCAAACTGCAGACTGTCATCCACGCTGCTAAAAAAGGTGATTGGTTGTAATCTTCCACCTCTACAGGACCTGCACTCCTCCAGGACTCTGAAGTAACTAGTATTGTGGCTGACCCCTCTTACCCTGGACACAGACTTTATGAATCACTCCCCTCTGGCAGGAGGCTGAGGTCCATCAGGATCAAAATCTATTTAAGTTCTGATCATCATCACTGCATTCCGCAACATCGTATATCTGCTATAAATGGACATTTGGTGCAACCCAGATGGGTTTCCTCTTGAGTCTGGTTCCTCTCAAGGTTTCTTCCTTATGCGCTCTCTGGGTGAGTTTTTCCTTGCCACAGTCGCCACAGTCGCTTATAAAGAACATATTCACTTTTAATCACCACATTATCTGTGTAAAGCTGCTTTGAGACAATGTTCATTGTTAAAAGCATTATACAAATAAAAATGAATTTAATTGAATTGAAGTTGGGCACTAAGGAAGGAGAAAATCTTCGTAACCTTGGGGTAACTATGGACAATGAACTGTCTTTTTTCCCACATGTCGCTAATGTTGCTCGTTCTTGTCGATTTCTTCTCTATAACATTCGTAGGATTCGACCATGTCCACACAGGCTGCCCAGGTGCTTGTTCAGTCTTTTGTCATTTTAAGACTGGACTACTGCAACTCTCTGCTGGCAGGTCTTCCCCTGAACGCTATTCGGCCACTGCAAATGATCCAAAATGCAGCTGCACGACTTGTGTTCAATCTGCCCAAGTTTTCCCACCCCACCCAACTGCTGCGCTCCCTTCACTGGCTTCCAGTAGCTGCACGTACCAAATTCAAAACACTGATGCTTGCCTACAAGGCCAAAAATGGACCAGCACCATCTTACCTCAGTGAACTCATCACATCTCGCACTGCACCACGCTGTCTGAGATCCTCCAGCACTGCTCGACTGGTACCACCTTCTCTCAGATTGAGAGGTAAGTATACTTCAAGGCTCTTCTCTGTTCTGGCACCGAGGTGGTGGAATGAACTTCCCCTAGATGTCCGTACAGCAGAGTCCCTGATTATCTTTAAGCGACGACTGAAGACCTACCTCTTCCTGAAATACCTAAATTAGCACTTTCACTGGAGAGAAGGGGAATGAAAGTCAGTAGGAGTAAGACAGAGTACATGTGTGTGAATGAGAGGGAGTGCAGTGGAGTGGTGCGGTTGCAGGGAGAAGAGTTGGAGAAAGTAGAGGAGTTTAGATACCTTGGTTCAGCAGTGCAAAGTGATGGAGAGTGTGTTAAAGAAGTAAGGAAAAGAGTGCAGGCGGGGTGGAGTGGGTGGAGAAGAGTGATAGCAGGAGTGATTTGTGATAGAAGAGTATCTGCAAGAGTGAAAGGGAAAGTTTATAGGACTGTGGTGAGACCTGTGATGTTGTATGGTTTAGAGACAGTGGCATTGAGTAAAAGACATGAGGTGGAGCTGGAGGTAGCAGAGCTGAAGATGTTAAGATTTTATAAGACAACGTTAAAAAAGACCCAGTTCCCTGACCAGGAATCGAACCCGGGCCGCAGCGGTGAGAGCGCCGAATCCTAACCACTAGACCACTAAACCACTAAACCCCGTTTTGTGTGTGGGACGTCGGTCACACTATAGGGTGCGCGCGCTACTCCAGAATGAATTTTGATAACAATTATAATACGTCTGGTTTTTTTATTCACCCCAAAAAACAAAATAATAATGCAGTTTCACTCAAAAGGTGTCATGAAAATACTACCACCAATACCACATCCTGGGAACCATTATCTCTTTTAGGACCTCAAGTGTGTCCTTTCATTAAAAAACACACCAGAGGTTATACTAAAGACGTTTAACGTACTAAATAAAATGATGGTGCACTTCACCACCTCCATCACTGATTCCATACTCACCTCTCCATCACCAGCTGGAATGCAGCTGCCATTGCTAAAGACTGTCATTCACTCTGCTGAGGAGGTGATTGGTTGTAATCTTCCACCTCTACAGGACCTGCACTGTATTCACTATATAATACTTTTTATAGTTATTCATATTTTTTAAAACCAGCACACCATGATAAATTATTTGTTGATAAAGGAAATTCAAATTCTGATAAAAATATATATAAAAAGCTTTAATGTTTACCATAAAATAAAAAATACAAAAATAAGTGTAAGGGACATGCTGTTAATCCTTTTGGTGAAAACATCAAAGTCAGCAAATATTTAGAGAAGAGGTGGAGAAGGTGGAGGAGTTTAGATACCTTGGTTTAGTAGTGCAAAGCGATGGAGAGTGTGTTAGAGAAGTGAAGAAAAGAGTGCACAGTTGAGCTGAAATGTTGAGGTTTTCATTGGCAGTGACGAGGATGGACAGGAATAGAAACTAGTTCATTAGAGGGACAGTGATAGGGTTTGTATGTGTTTTTGGAGAGGTTTTTTTTTTACACAACAGCGTTGCGGCGATTTGTTTGATGAAGGCATGCTATAAAAATACATACAGTACATGTTTATCTGTCAGGAATCCACCTGCCACGCCCCCTTCGGCCCCCTTCAGTGCGTCAGGTGTTTTCTCGGCCACTTTCTCTGAAGCTTCACTTCAATCGCGCACATATGGTGCTCGTTTATCATCATCACCAGCTCCTATTTAAACTTCCACACTCTCACCGTCCGTTATTGTTGGTATATGTTGGTTCGGGCGGTCGTTGTTATCGCGCATGCGTTAAAAAAGACTCAGTTCCCTGACCGGGAATCGAACCCGGGCCGCGGCGGTGAGAGCGCCGAATCCTAACCACTAGACCACCAGGGACTGTGCGTCATGACAGTTTCACTCAAAAGGTGTCATGAAAATACTAACACAAATACCACTTCCTGGGAACCATCATCTCTCATCATCAAAATCTATTGCCACAACAACAGCATCTTCTCCTCTGCAACTGACCTCATCAACAATATCAAGAAACCATCATCTCTGATCTGCTTTTATAAACATGAACATTACAGTAATGTAAACCTCACACTGATCATTTCATATGTGCTACATTAAAAAATTAAAGCCCGTCTCTGTAGCACTGAAATGGAGGGAGTGCAGTGGAGTGGTGCGGTTGCAGGGAGAAGAGGTGAAGAAGGTGAAGGAGTTTAGATAACTTGTAGATACCCTGGTAAATTAGCACAAAAAACAAAACTCAACGACCGCCACATCTACCTTTGGAAATTGGTCTACAGTTGTCTGAAGGTGGAGAAGGAGATGAGTAATCATTAAAATGTGGACTTTGCAACCAGAGGAGAAAACACGCTGGATGTTGTTTACACAAACACCCGGGCGCATACCGGGTACTTAGACCACATCTCTGTTATGTTGATCCTAGCATACAGACCACTCAGCAGGCTTTCAATACCAGCTCGGAAGCAAGTGAGAACCTGGCCAGCAGGATTCATGTCTGCTCTCCAGGACTGTTTTAAATGCACTGGCTGGGACATGTTCAGTTAAGCTACAACCGATGGCGATTTCATCAACTTGGAGAAGTACACATCAACAGTGACCAGCTACATTGGCAAGTGCATTGATGACGTGACCATCTCCAAGACCATCACCACACGCTCTAACCAGAAGCCGTGGATGACCGCCAAGGTGCCTGCGCTGCTTAAAACAAGAGACTCCACCTTCAGAGCAGGGGACAAGACGACCTTAAAAACAGCAAGGGTCAGAATATCAGATCTTTCAATTAAAAAAAAAACACCAGAGGTTATACTTCCTGCGACTGCTGAAGAAGTTCAACCTACCATGGAAAATGAAAACTCTCTCGAGCTCTTCTCACTGCAACCCCACCACTCCACTGCACTCCCTCTCATTCACACACATGTACTCAGTCTTACTCATACTCACTTTCATCCCCCTTCTCTCCAGCACGTAGCTCCACCTCCTGATGCCATGTCTCTTCTCCTGAAAAGTGAGGAGCTGAAGACGAGTCTGGAGAAGAAAATGAGTGAGCTTCATGCCAAGATGGAACCCTAAGCTGAGGAGCTAAAGCAAGAACTAGAGCAACACCTGCAGGACTTCCAGAAAAATATAGTCCAATTCTTTCAAAGTTTTCAAAGCCAGTTGTCCAGAGCAGCCAGGCGATGCAGCACAAGATAGATCCTTACGCTCAAGACCTAAAGGCCAAACTCACTGCTCTCTGGGAGTCTTTTGAAAAGATTGTTTAATAAATTAAATATTTGCTGACTTTCATGTTTGCACGAAAAGGATTACCAGCATGTCGCTTACACTTATTTTTTGTATTTTTTATGCTATGGTAAACATTAAAGCTTTTTATATTTTTCATCAGAAATAAAATTTCCTTTATCAACAAAGAATTTATCATGGTGTGCTGGTGTTACAAAATATGAATAACTATAAAAAGTAGGAAAATAAAAGAATAAATAAATACAAGGTGGCCATGGAAAAGTAGCCCACCTTCAATACCAGTGCCACAGAGACGGGCTTTAATTTTTTAATGTAGCACATATGAAATGATGAGTGTGAGCTTTACATTACTGTAATGTTAATGTTTATAAAAGCAGATCACGGATGATGGTGGCTTCTTGATATTGTTGATGAGGTCGGTTGCAGAGGAGAAAATGCTGTTTTTGTGGCAATAGTTTTTGATCCTGATGGACCTCAGCCTCCTGCCAGAGGGGAAGTGATCCATAAAGTCTGGGTCCAGGGTAAGAGGGTAAGAGAGTCCTGGAGGAGTGCAGGTCCTGTAGAGGTGGAAGATTACAACCAATCACCTTCTCAGCAGAGTGGACGACAGTCTGCAGTTTGTCTTTGTCTTTAGCAATGGCAGCTGCATTTTAGCTGGTGATGGAGGGGTGAGTATGGAATCATTGATGGAGGTGGAGAAGTGCACCATCATTTTCTTCGGTAAGTTGAACTTCTTCAGCTGTCGCATTAAGTATAACATCTGGTGTGTTTTTTAATGAAAGAGCTGAAATTCATCTCCCACTTGAGGTCCATTTTGTTTTTGTTGGGTGAATTAAAAACCCCGACATATTATAATTGTTATTAAAATTCATTCTAGAGGGCGCGCGAACCCTATAGTGTGTACGACGTCCAACACACAAAATGGAGTCATGGCGCACAGTCCCTGGTGGTCTAGTGGTTAGGATTCGGCGCTCTCACCGCCGCGGGAACTGAGTCTTTTTTAACGTTGTCTTATAAAATCTTGGGATAAAGCAAAACCAGCGACATATAAATGCCTCTGGTCGAGCATCCTCAATTCTCTACTCTACCTACTATGCTATCAGAGAAGGTAAAAGATACCTGGTATTTTAAAAGCACATTATAAATAAACATTTGTGGATATTATTGATATTATTGATATTATTTATCTAAAATACTTTTATATTTTTGCTTTTTATACATGCTGCATGTTTATGTTTTATTTATTGGTGAGCGTGCATGGATGCCATGCCGGTTCAGTGCATTGCTTATAGTTTTCTTTGAAACAACAGTACCTGCTGATGCAAGGTCTTCCTGAAGTTCTGCCCAAGTGGTTCTTGGCTCTTGGCGAACTCTCCTGATTATTCTTTGGACTCCTCGGACAGGGATCTTACGTGGAGCACCTGATCGTGGCCGGTTTATGGTGAACTGATGCTCTTTCTATTTCCGGATAATGGCCCCCACAGTGCTCACAGGAACATTCAGCATTCTGCAAATGCGCCTTTAACCTTTTCCATCAAAATGCTTTTCAACAATAAGATTACGAAGATCTTGAGCAAATTCTTTGCTTTTACCCATCATGAAGTCTTTTCTGTGTGCCTCCTGTGTAATGAGAAGCCTTTATAGGTCATCAATTAGGAC
>MU528344.1:156290-218639 GCA_024362625.1 Silurus asotus
GGAATGAAAGTCAGTAGGAGTGAGACAGAGTACATGTGTGTGAATAAGAGGGAGTGCAGTGGAGTGGTGCGGTTGCAGGGAGAAGAGGTGGAGAAAGTAGAGGAGTTTAGATTCCTTGGTTCAGCAGTGCAAAAGTGATGGAGAGTGTGTTAGAGGAGTGAAGAAAAGAGTGCAGGCAGGGTGGAGTGGGTGGAGAAGAGTGATAGAAGAGTATCTGCAAGAGTGAAAGGGAAAGTTTATTAGACTGTGGTGAGACCTGAGATGTTGTATGGTTTAGAGACAGTGGCATTGAGAAGGGTGAGTAGGGAATTGGGTTTTAGTTTTTTGCTCATTTACCAGGGTGTTTGTTTTAACTACCTGGATATCTCAGCTGGTAGGATGGAGGACTAAGGAGCTCAATAAGGGCTGTTCATGCATGCCCAGACTGTGATCTTATACCGACCCACAGTTGTTTATTAATGATGTGTTAATAAAATTCCAGGTATCTTTTACCTTCATTCGATAGCACAGTAGGTAGAGTAGAGAATTGAGGATGCTCGACCAGAAACATTTATATGTCGCTGGTTTTGCTTTATCCCAAGATTTTATAAGACAACGTTAAAAAAGACTCTGTTCCCTGACCGGGAATCGAACCCGGGCCGCGGCGGTGAGAGCGCCGAATCCTAACCACTAGACCACCAGGGACTGTGCGCCATGACTCCGTTTTGTGTGTTGGACGTCGTACACACTATAGGGTGCGCGCGCCCTCCAGAATTAGTTTTAATAACAATTATAATATGTCGGGGTTTTTAAATCACCCAACAAAAACAAAATACAGTTTCACTCAAAAGGTGTCATTAAAATACTACCACCAATACCACTTCCTGGGAACCATCATCTCTCATCATCAAAATCTATTGCCAGAAAAACAGCATCTTCTCCTCTGCAACTGACCTCATCAACAATATCAAGAACACATCATCTCTGATCTGTTTTATAAACATGAACATTACAGTAATGTAAAGCTCACACTGATCATTTCATATGTGCTACATTAAACAATTAAAGCCCGTCTCTGTAGCACTGGAATGGAGGGAGTGCAGTGGAGTGGTGCGGTTGCAGGGAGAAGAGGTGAAGAAGGTGAAGGAGTTTAGATACCTTGTGGATACCCTGGTAAATTAGCACAAAAAACAAAACTGAACGACCGCCACATGTACCTTTGGAAATTGGTCTACAGTTGTCTGAAGGTGGAGAAGGAGATGAGTAATCATTAAAATGTGGACTTTGCAACCAGAGGAGAATACACGGTGGATGTTGTTTACACAAACACCCGGGCGCATACCGGGTACTTAGACCACATCTCTGTTATGTTGATCCCAGCATACAGAGCACTCAGCAGGCTTTTAAGACCAGCTCGGAAGCAAGTGAGAACCTGGCCAGCAGGATCCATGTCTGCTCTTCAGGACTGTTTTAAATGCACTGGCTGGGACATGTTCAGTTAAGCTGCAACCAATGGCAATTTCATCAACTTGGAGAAGTACACGTCAACAGTGACCAGCTACATTGGCAAGTGCATTGATGACGTGACCATCTCCAAGACCATCACCACACGCTCTAACCAGAAGCCGTGGATGACCGCCAAGGTGCCTGCGCTGCTTAAAACAAGAGACTCCACCTTCAGAGCAGGGAACAAGACGACCTTAAAAACAGCAAGGGTCAGAATATCAGCTCTTTCAATAAAAAAAAAAACACCAGAGGTTATACTTCCTGCGACTGCTGAAGAAGTTCAACCTACCTTGGAAAATAAAAACTCTCTCGAGCTCTTCTCCCTGCAACCCCACCACTCCACTGCACTCCCTCTCATTCACACACATGTACTCAGTCTTACTCATACTCACTTTCATTCCCCTACTCTCCAGCATGTAGCTCCACCTCCTGATGCCATGTCTCTTCTCCTGAAAAGTGAGGAGCTGAAGACGAGTCTGGAGAAGAAAATGAGTGAGCTTCATGCCAAGATGGAACCCTAAGCTGAGGAGCTAAAGCAAGAACTAGAGCAACACCTGCAGGACTTCCAGAAAAATATGGTCCAATTCTTTCAAAGTTTTCAAAGCTAGTTGTCCAGAGCAGCCAGGCGATGCAGCACAAGATAGATCCTTACGCTTAAGACCTAAAGGCCCAACTCACTGCTCTCTGGGAGTCTTTTGAAAAGATTGTTTAATAAATTAAATATTTGCTGACTTTCATGTTTGCACGAAAAGGATTACCATCATGTCGCTTACACTTATTTTTGTATTTTTTATGCTATAGTAAACATTAAAGCTTTTTATATATTTCATCAGAATTAAAATTTCCTTTATCAACAAATAATTTATCATGGTGTGCTGGTGTTACAAAATATGAATAACTATAAAAAGTAGGAAAATAAAAGAATAAATAAATA
Source organism: Silurus asotus (assembly GCA_024362625.1). Taxonomy (NCBI): domain Eukaryota; kingdom Metazoa; phylum Chordata; class Actinopteri; order Siluriformes; family Siluridae; genus Silurus; species Silurus asotus. The sequence goes on from MU528344.1 coordinate 158,710, forward strand.
CAAGGTGGCCATGGAAAAGTAGCCCACCTTCAATACCAGTGCCACAGAGACGGGCTTTAATTTTTTAATGTAGCACATATGAAATGATGAGCTATAGTAAACATTAAAGCTTTTTATATTTTTCATCAGAATTAAAATTTCCTTTATCAACAAAGAATTGATCATGGTGTGCTGGTGTTACAAAATATGAATAACTATAAAAAGTAGGAAAATAAAAGAATAAATAAATACAAGGTGGCCATGGAAAAGTAGCCCACCTTCAATACCAGTGCCACAGAGACGGGCTTTAATTTTTTAATGTAGCACATATGAAATGATGAGTGTGAGCTTTACATTACTGTAATGTTAATGTTTATAAAAGCAAATCAGAGATGATGGTGGCTTCTTGATATTGTTGATGAGGTCGGTTGCAGAGGAGAAAATGCTGTTTTTGTGGCAATAGTTTTTGATCCTGATGGACCTCAGCCTCCTGCCAGAGGGAAAGTGATCCATAAAGTCTGGGTCCAGGGTAAGAGGGTAAGAGAGTCCTGGAGGAGTGCAGGTCCTGTAGAGGTGGAAGATTACAACCAATCACCTTCTCAGCAGAGTGGACGACAGTCTGCAGTTTGTCTTTGTCTTTAGCACTGGCAGCTGCATTTTAGCTGGTGATGGAGGGGTGAGTATGGAATCATTGATGGAGGTGGAGAAGTGCACCATCATTTTCTTTGGTAAGTTGAACTTCTTCAGCTGTCGCATTAAGTATAACCTCTGGTGTGTTTTTTAATGAAAGAGCTGATATTCAGCTCCCACTTGAGGTCCTGAGAGATGATGGTTCCCAGGATGTGGTATTGGTGGTAGTATTTTCATGACACCTTTTGAGTGAAACTGCATTTTGGTTATGTTGGGTGAATTAAAAACCCCGACATATTATAATTGTTATTAAAATTCATTCTGGAGGGCGCACGCACCCTATAGTGTGTACGACGTCCAACACACAAAACGGAGCCATGACGCACAGTCCCTGGTGGTCTAGTGGTTAGGATTCGTCGCTCTCACCGCCACGGCCCAGGTTCGATTCCCGGTCAGGGAACTGAGTCTTTTTTTAACGTTGTCTTATAAAATCTTGGGAAAAAGCAAAACCAGCGACATTTAAATGCTTCTGGTCGAGCATCCTCAATTCTCTACTCTACCTACTATGCTATCAGAGAAGGTAAGAGATACCTGGTATTTTAATAGCACATCATAAATAAACAACTGTGGATATTATTGATATTATTGATATTATTTATCTAAAATACTTTTATATTTTTGCTTTTTATACATGCTGCATGTTTATGTTTTATTTATTGGTGAGCGTGCATGGATGCCATGCTGGTTCAGTGCATTGCTTATAGTTTTCTTTGAAACAACAGTACCTGCTGATGCAAGGTCTTCCTGAAGTTCTGCCCAAGTGGTTCTTGGCTCTTGGCGAACTCTCCTGATTATTCTTTGGACTCCTCGGACAGGGATCTTACGTGGCGCACCTGATCGTGGCCGGTTTATGGTGAACTGATGCTCTTTCTATTTCTGGATAATGGCCCCCACAGTGCTCACAGGAACATTCAGCATTCTGCAAATGCACCTTTAACCTTTTCCATCAAAATGCTTTTCAACAATAAGATTACGAAGATCTTGAGCAAATTCTTTGCTTTTACCCATCATGAAGTCTTTTCTGTGTGCCTCCTGTGTAATGAGAAGCCTTTATAGGTCATCAATTAGGACTATAGCAGCTGATATCAATTAGTACTGATCGTGGGCAGGGTTTCTCTCTCAATACTGACAGATTTTAGGTGATCTCCTGTCTTTCTATGCCATTTTGCACCTTGTTATCTTCATGTGTTTAATACTTATTTCCTGTGTCATTTCACTTTATTTATTATGACTCAACTTGTATACTGAAATGTTCTAATTTCTTTGTATGAATTTAATATTTGGCTTGATGGCTACATCTGGTGGATATTTTGTGTCAATAGCCCACTTAGAAATCCCCTTACTGATAAAAATGCTGATGTGTCAAATACTTATTTTCCCCGCTGAATTCACTATTCTGTGTAAAGCTATACAAATAAAAATTAATTGAATTGAAATGAAGTTGGACACTAAGAACATTTTCATTGCACTGCATCACTTTACATACCCTGCAAAAACGGTATAGTTAATGTCTTTATATTTCTTTTTATCTAAATTATTCTTTTATTTTCCTAGTTTTTTGTTTATTTTTTCATATTTCTATAGCCCCAGCACACTATCAAAAATTCATTGAACATGCAACCCATGATACTTTACAATAAAGATGATTCTGAATTCTATAAAAAATATAAACAGCTTAAATCTTTAATCGTCGCATAGAAAAGTCCCGACTGATCCAAGTTCATGAATTTTATTGCTATTAAGATATCAGCATAAACGTCTCTGTAGCAAACCCTTTCTAGTCTTTTAACTTCCTGGAGAACTCAGCTGGTAGGATGGAGGACTAAGGTGCATGCCCAGACTGTGATCCACAGACGTTTATTTATGATGTGTTATTAACATACCAGGTATCTTTTACCTTCATTTGATAGCACAGTAGGTAGAGTAGAGAATTGAGGATGCTCGACCAGAAACATTTATATGTCGCTGGTTTTGCTTTATCCCAAGATTTTATAAGACAACGTTAAAAAAAGACTCAGTTCCCTGACCGGGAATCGAACCCGGGCCGCGGCGGTGAGAGCGCCGAATCCTAACCACTAGACCACCAGGGACTGTGCGTCAGTTTTGCGTGTTGGATGTCGTACACACTATAGGGTGCGCGCGTTACTCCAGAATGAATTTTAACAACAATTTTAATATGTTGGTTCTTTTCAAATCACACAACAAAAACAAAATGCAGTTTTACTCAAAAGCTGCCATTAAAATACTACCACCAATACCACTTCCTGGGAACCATCATCTCTCATCATCAAAATCTATTGCCACAAAAACACTGTGTAAAGCTATACAAATAAAAATTAATTGAATTGAAATGAAGTTGGACACTAAGAACATTTTCATTGCACTGCATCACTTTACATACCCTGCAAAAACTGTATAGCTAATGTCTTTATATTTCTTTTTATCTAATTTATTCTTTTATTTTCCTAGTTTTTTGTTGAGTTTTTCATATTTCTATAGCCCCAGCACACCATCACAAATTCCCTGTACATGCAACCCATGATACTTTACAATAAAGATGATTCTGAATTCCATGAAAAATATAAACAGCTTGAATCTTTACATTCACATAGAAAAGTCCCGACTGATCAAGTTCATGAATTTTATTGCTATTAAGATATCAGCATAAACGTCTCTGTAGCAAACCCTTTCTAGTCTTTTAACTTCCTGGAGAACTCAGCTGGTAGGATGGAGGACTAAGGTGCATGCCCAGACTGTGATCCACAGACGTTTATTTATGATGTGTTATTAACATACCAGGTATCTTTTACCTTCATTTGATAGCATAGTAGGTAGAGTAGAGAATTGAGGATGCTCGACCAGAAGCATTTATATGTCGCTGGTTTTGCTTTATCCCAAGATTTTATAAGACAACGTTAAAAAAGACTCAGTTCCCTGACTGGGAATCGAACCCGGGCCGCGGCGGTGAGAGCGCCGAATCCTAACCACTAGACCACCAGGGACTGTGCGTCAGTTTTGCGTGTTGGATGTCGTACACACTATAGGGTGCGCGCGTTACTCCAGAATGAATTTTAACAACAATTTTAATATGTTGGTTCTTTTCAAATCACACAACAAAAACAAAATGCAGTTTTACTCAAAAGCTGCCATTAAAATACTACCACCAATACCACTTCCTGGGAACCATCATCTCTCATCATCAAAATCTATTGCCACAAAAACAGCATCTTCTCCTCCGCTACCGACCTCATCAACAATATCAAGAAACCATCATCTCTGATCTGTTTTATAAACATGAACATTACAGTAATGTAAAGCTCACACTGATAATTTCATATGTGCTACATTAAAAAATTAAAGCCCGTCTCCATGGCACTGAAATGGAGGGAGTGCAGTGGAGTGGTGCGGTTGCAGGGAGAAGAGGTGAATAAGGTGAAGGAGTTTAGATACCTTGTAGATACCCTGGTAAATTAGCACAAAAAACAAAACTCAACGACCGCCACATGTACCGTTGGAAATTGGTCTACAGTTGTCTGAAGGTGGAGAAGGAGAGGAGTAATCATCAAAATGTGGACTTTGCAACCAGAGGAGAAAACACGGTGGATGTTGTTTACACAAACACCCGGGCGCATACCGGGTACTTAGACCACATCTCTGTTATGTTGATCCCAGCATACAGACCACTCATCAGGCTTTCAAGACCAGCTCGGAAGCAAGTGAGAACCTGGCCAGCAGGATCCATGTCTGCTCTCCAGGACTGTTTTAAATGCACTGGCTGGGACATGTTCAGTTAAGCTGCAACCGATGGCGATTTCATCAACTTGGAGAAGTACACATCAACAGTGACCAGCTACATTGGCAAGTGCATTGATGACGTGACCATCTCCAAGACCATCACTACACGCTCACACCCATCGTGATGAAGTGCTTCGAGAGGCTCGTCATGAGGCACATCAATGTTAATGTTAATACCAATGGAGAGAAGTTCGGACTTTGTTCATCGGGTTATTTTGTGGTTTGAAAAGAAAAAAAAAATGTTCAGATGGGTGATGTGATTTTGTTTCTAAGAAAAGGGGAGATGTCATGTATTAGGATTGCTGTGGTTGTTACCAGTGTCCGTCGTTAGAGGGTGCTGGATCAGTGGAGAATAAGTTATGTTCGGTAAAAACTAAGGGAAGTAAAAGATGCTTGGAAAATACACAGGTGTGTGTCATTATTTTAATTTAGGCAGAGATGTTACAGTACGAGCATAAACTTCTCTGCAGAAACCCTTTCTAGGATTTCTGGGATAAAGGGGAAGTCTGATATTCGTGTAATGCATGCTCACACAGTGAGAGTAGGGAGCAGGTTGAGAAAAGCCTGGAGAGGTGGAGGTACATGCTGGAGAGAAGAGGAATGAAATTCAGTAGGAGTAAGACAGAATACATGTGTGTGAATAAGAGGAAGGGCAGTGGAGTGGTGCGGTTGCAGGGAGAAGAGGTGGAGAAAGTAGAGGAGTTTAGATTTCTTTGGTTCAGCAGTGCAAAGTGATGGAGAGTGTGTTAGAGAAGTGAAGAAAAGAGTGCAGGCAGGGTGGAGTGGGTGGAGAAGAGTGAAAGGGAAAGTTTATAGGACTGTGGTGAGACCTGAGATGTTGTATGGTTTAGAGACAGTGGCATTGAGTAGGGTGAGTAGGGAATTGGGTTTTAGTTTTTTGCTCATTTACCAGGGTGTTTGTTTTAACTACCTGAAAATCTCAGCTGGTAGGATGGAGGACTAAGGAGCTCAATAAGGGCTGTTCATGCATGCCCAGACTGTGATCTTATACCCACCCACAGTTGTTTATTAATGATGTGTTAATAAAATTTCAGGTATCGTTTACCTTCATTTGATAGCATAGTAGGTAGAGTAGAGAATTGAGGATGCTCGACCAGAAGCATTTATATGTCGCTGGTTTTGCTTTATCACAAGATTTTATAAGACAACTTTAAAAAAGACTCAGTTCCCTGACCGGGAATCGAACCCGGGCCGCGGCGGTGAGAGCGCCGAATCCTAACCACTAGACCACCAGGGACTGTGTATCATGACTCCGTTTTGTGTGTTGGACGTCGTAGACACTATAGGGTGCGCGCGCTACTCCAGAATTAGTTTTAATAACAATTGTAATATGTCGGGTTTTTTTATTGTCACAATAAAAATACAAATAAAAATGAATTGAATTGATTTTTACCCAGTCAGATCTTGAGGTAGAGAACTAAGGTTAGTCTTTACATTAATATGGTAATTGTTGTCCTATCAGTTACAATGTTGTTTTAAAGTACAGATTGCTTAAAGCACTGGAATGTGGAGTGGTTGACCAGGTTTTGTGTTGATTAACTAAAACTTAGAGTAACTAGAGCTTTTAAATGAACTGTACTGCAGGTACAAGGTAGGACTGCACCATCATAGATCATAATCCATGACCATAAAATAATATTCAAGCAGCCAAAAAGGAGTTAGTTTTTTGTGCCAAGAAAGAAAGATTAGATTAGAATTGGATAAAAAGAAGGATGGACCATTTTATTGCTGAAGCAGTTATTCTGCAGGCTAATTTAGAAAACCCAGGGACTCAGGGAATGTTTTTTAAGAGATTCCAAAGAATATATATACTATAACAAGCATATATTATATGAATGTGTGTAATGGAGGGTATGTGTGTATTGAAGGGTTTTGCTGTTCCTCAACTATATATTTTTTGTTTTACACACTTCATCTATTAGAAAGGAAAAAGAAAAGCTGATGACAGAAACCATTTGATTGAATTTCACTGAATTTCATTTCGTGTACAGGATTATTGCCTGGATGGTTAATATTACTCATAACAAATTTTGTAACTTTGGGTTATTTGAGTAAATGTCCATGTATAATAATGTTTATGTATGTATTAGTTAGATATTTTTATTTATCTGCCTTCTTTTTTCTTTGTTTTATTTCTTCTCCCCAACCTATTCCCTCATGCCAGACAGTCGTACAAAGCATTTCACTCTGTCATACTCTGTATGTATGTGTATGTGACAAATAAAATAAAATTAGATTTGAATTCTATATGTCTATTTATAAGTAACGTATCCAAGAAAGATGATCACCGATATCTGAAGAAAACTGCTTGTGCAATCATTTTGAATTGTGGAACTGCAATAAAAATGGTTGTAGACCCTATTACGTGTATATACATAGTTGAACCATATACCACATACTGATGGATTCCATAAGAGTTGTGTTGGAGTGAGTGATGTGTCATAACTGACAGCACAGCAGAATTTTGGACTTTGCCTTTTACATCACAGTTCTTTACTGTGTATATATAGTGAACTGATTGCTAAAAAACACACTCATCAAGGATAAACAGTGCCAAAGATGTAGGGTTATCAAAAGTTTTAGTTAAAAAAAATATATATGTAGGTATAACCAATATGTTAACCTTTTTTATCTTTATTTTTCAGAATTCTTCGGACATCATTCCAGGCATGAAGATCCTTGCAGTCATTGCTATAGTGGTATTTAATGGTGAGTATTGTTATTCACACAGCCAAAGAGATACAAGATAGCAAGCAAAATGTTTTGTGTTCTTTCAAAAGGCTGCCAAGCCAGTGTTATACGGCAGGATGAGGCCAAACCCAGCTTTGAGATGGTAAAAGATGCATTCTGGGATTATGTGTCCAAAGCAACGCTAACAACAGAGGATATTCTGCAGAAGATTAAGGAGTCTGACATGGGGCAAGAAGTCAAGTGTGTGGCATAACATAAAAATGTTATTAAAAATCATCTAATTTCTATGATGTATATGTTATCAGAGTAAAATATATGCTTTTCTGTTTAGCACTAGGATCTCTGAAAGTGGAGATGCTATCAACCAGTATGCTGTGGCTGTTAAGCATCAAGTGACACCTTTAACTCAGGAGCTGCTGGCAAAGATGTCCCAGGAGGCAGAGCAGCTAAAGGCACGTCTTCAGCAGGACTTTGGCTCTGTCAAGACTGAGCTGGAACCGTACATTGAGGAGCTGACCTCAGATATCCAGCAGCAGATGGAACAGTGGAAGAAGGATGTGGCTCCTTATACGGATGTTCAGCAACCTGAGGCTCTAAGAGCTGCTTTGCTCGTGAAGACCCAGGAGCTGAAAATGAATCTGGAGAAGAGCACGAGTGAGCTTCAGGCCAAGTTGGGACCTCAAACCGAGCAGCTGGAAAAACATCTCCAAGACTTCCAGGAAAACATTGCTCTGTTTGTGCAGAACAGTGAGAAGGTGCCCCAGACATTGGATCCATATGCTGAAGACCTAAAGACCCATCTCACTTCACTGTGGGAGTCATTCACTAAAAACTTTCAGTAATCAGATTTGATTTGATATTTTCATATTTACAATGTTTCAGTGGTTCAAAGGTGTAAACAATTGCTGATTTAGCAGCTTTTCTTTTTTCTTTTTATCATTTATGTTTGTATTTAAGGTCAATGCAATAAAATATACTATTTCAGAAGAAAAAATATTCCTAGAGGTTTTCTTGGAATAAAAAAACAAAACGAATTAATGGCAAATTTTAAATATTATAATATATATATATATATAATATTTTAAATATTAAATCTACAAATATTGCACTCAATCTTCATTAAAGCTTTTCATTCTGAAGAGGGGCACATGTCACTGGGAAATTTCTACTTGGATTAATTAGTCTCTGTTCACAACTTTTTAAATAGTAACAAAATGCTAAACTGCATCTTAGCCAAATATAATAGCAGGTTCCATGAGAATTTTCCAAAAAACATCTTAGAGTAGCTTCATATCATCACAGGCTGTCTTACTTGTCATGTTGAAGCACCAAACACACCTATGACAAAGGATTTTTAATAACGTCTTTATCATGACTCTGTGGTTACTTAATTCAGTTCAAAGTACATAAATGACGTCAGATTCTCACTTGCCTCAGATTCTTATTGATATTGATAAGACAAGTAAATGCAAACTAAAACTGCTGATGTCTGGTAGTCCCTGATATCAAGATTGCTCTCGGGGACAAAGAGAAGTTGACTTTAGAGCATTTTTTTTTTCTGAAAGTGAATTGAATATACTATACTAATTACTATATACTATAGAGTTATATAACATTATGTAAGCTTTTCTTCTATAAGCTATAACTGTGGCATTGTTTTTCCATAAGAAGACAGGTAGGATTCACCCATGTCCCCCTAGGGAGGGCTAAACATATGGTCAAAAAATATACAAAAAGATAAATATTCCATTGATATATTTTTTATTTTTCAGAAATGTATAGTTAAAAATAAATACACTTATTTTTTACAAGGCAACTACAAACACAAACACAAAAATGCATATTTTATTTTTGCTCTGCAAGAAGGGTGATGTTGCCAAAACCAAAACACCAGAGATATTTGACACTGGCTCCTAAAGTGAGGGTTTGTCTGCTGGGTTTTCCACTCAGCAATATCCTCAGTAGAGGTCATTATTCCCCTGCCTATGCTAACTTAAACATTAACAAGGTCTAAAGTCTCTGATTTGTGGCGTTTTTAATCAAATGTCATTGGGGCAACCCAAAGCACCTTCAAAATCCTCAGCTGCATAAACATTAAATTAAATTAAATACATTTTTATAGCACCTTTAACAATGTGCATTGTCTTGAACAGTTCTGTAAAAAAAGTGTATACGTTTAGTTTAATTCTGTTCCCTATACTGTAATTGAAATGTACCTCTTATAAGCAAGCCAGTGGCGAATAGAATCAAAAGGGAAACCATCCTCATCTGAGTGGCACTGAATGTCCATTCTCTATAGGTCCATCATTGTTGAGGTGTGCAGTTATAAGTGTCCAAGTAAAAAACTGTTCATTTACTTAGTGTAACTGCTTTTGCTACATTCATATTTGCCTCTAAATTGAACCAGGAGAGCCCATAACGAATATTACTTGGACAGCCTATTCCACTTGAAGGCTTCCCTTACCACTGGTGTCCACCAGCACGCCCTGCGGCTACAACCATGACAGACACCGACAGACTTCTCGCAGCTGCTTCTACAGTGCATCCAAAAACTATTTACAGCACATTACTTTTTCCACATTTTATCTTACAGCCTTATTCCAAAATGAATTAAATTCATAATTTGTTTCTCAGAATTCTGCAAACAATTCCCCTAATGACAACATGAAAGAATTTTGTTTGAAATCTTTGCAAATTTAATAATAATACAAAATGGAAATAATCATTTGTACATAAGTATTTACAGTCTTTGCCATGACACTCAGAATTGAGCTCAGGTGCATCCTGTTTTCACTGTTCATACTTAAGATGTTTCTACAACTTGATTGAAGTCCACCTGTAGTAAATTCAGTTGATTGGCCATGATTTGGAAATGCACACACCTGTCTATATAAGGTTCAACAGTTAACAGTGCATGTCAGAGCAAAACCAAGCCATGAAGTCAAGGAATTGTCTGTAGACCTCCAGGCAAAGATCTGAAAAAGGGTACTGAAAAATGTCTGCAGCAATGAAGGTCCCAATGAGCACAGTGGCCTCCATCATCCATAAATGTAAGACGTTTGGAACCACCAAAACTCTTTCAATAGTGGGCCGTCTGGCCAAACTAAGTGATTGGAGAGAAGAGCCTTAGGGGTGACCAAGAACCCAATGGTCACTCTGAAAGAGCTCCAGCATTTCTCTGTCGAGAGAAGAACCTTCCAGAAGAACAACCATCCCTGCAGGACTTTTTAACCAATCAGGCCTGTATTGTAGAGTGGCTAGAAGGAAGCCACTCCCCAGTAAATGGCACATGACAGCCCGCCTAGAGTTTGCCTAAAGGCACATGAAGGACTCTCAGACCATCGAGGAACAAAGTTGAACTCTTTGGCCTGAATGCCAAGCATCATGTCTGGAGAAAACCAAGCACCTCTCATCACCGGGCTATTGGCTATCATCAATACCACCTCTACTGTGAAGCATGGTGGTCTAAGCATCATGCTGTGGGGATGTTTTTTAGAGACAGGAAATCGAAGACTAGTCAGGATCTAAGGAAAGATGAATGCAGCAATGTACAGAAACATCCTTGATAGAAACCTGCTCTAGAGCGCTCTGGACCTCAAGCTGTGTCTAAGGTTCATCTTCCAACAGGACAACGACCCTAAGCACACAGTCAAGATAACAAAGGAGTGGCTATGGGACGACTCTGTGAATGTAATTGAGTGACCTAGCCGGAGCGCAGACTTTATCCGGATTATATATCTCTGGAGAGATCAGAAAAAATTGCTGTGCACTGATGCTTCCCATACAATTTGAAGGAGCTTGAGAAGTTCTGCAAAGAAGACTGGGAGAAACTACCCAAAAATAGGTGTGCCAAGCATGTAGCATCATACCCCAAAAAACTTGAGGCTGTAATTGGTGCCAAAGGTGCTTTAGCACAGTATTGAGCAAAGGCTGGCAATACTTATGTACATGTGCTTTTCTTTGTTTTTTATCCTTAATAAATTTGCAAAGATTGCAAACACACTTCTATCACATCGTCATTATGGGGTATTGTTTGTAGAATTTTGAGGATAATAATGAATTTAATCGATTTTTGGAATAAGGTTTTAATATATCAAAATGTGGAAAAAGTAAAGCACTGTAAATACTCTCCTGGATGCACTGTATAATAGAGGATTTGAACAAGGTCCATTCAGACTCAATGTTCCCACTATTTTAGAGGTGCGAGATAAATTTACTCTCACCGAAGCTTCTGCTAGGCACTCTCAAATAACTTGGAAGCCTGTTCTGGGTTATCCTTCAAATTTGTACAGTGTTTTGTAAGACAAACTTAAGGCATTACCAATCAATTGACACCTCTGACCCCTCTTTCCCTGATTGCACAAAACCTGTGGCCTCAGGTCAGACGATGAAATCACAAAATCAATCGTTGACCTTCGTCTCAAGGTCCAATAGTATCAAGTGGCTGTTTATGTCTTGCACTTTTACATTTCATCACATTCAGTTTAACTCTAGGAACATATTATTATACAATTAATATATAATATGTCTATCATTTTATGCATGAACACTGAAGTCCCCAAGATTACTTTGGATTCAGTAGGAAGAATGACCTTAAACATCTTTGGTAAACCTTTATTTAAGGCAGAGCACTCCGATTAGCAATTTAGTTTATAGTGTATTTAAATTGCCATTCGTTCATGTAAGGGAGTGACGTCTTTGGTCCTCCAGTTAACTAAGGTGGACTTTAAAAATGTTGACACGAGACAGCTTATACACAGCGATAACCACAAACATTTCAAAACGTATGAAATAATTATGTATGCAATAAGTTTTGATGAAGAACACTTGGTTCATTAAAAATTGGGAGGTGAAACTCTTACATTTGCCACAGCAGAATAAACATTGCATCTCATCACTCTTAAAACGGGTGTTAGTCATTTTTCTACTTTTCCAAAACAGTTCCCAGTCTAACAGTCTGGTTATTGTTTTTTGCACAGAACATTTAAGAGAGTCAAAAATCTGCTTGATGGAAATACATATATTCATCATATACATTTTAGCTATCTACTGTATCAACTGAGTGTAAAACGGTGGCAAATTTGACTTAAATGCAGTCAAAAGTCATGTTAATGGTCGCAATGAGTGATTTCCAAGTGATGAGAACTCAATCCACAAGTTGAGCATCAGGATGAATCAGGTGTCTCATAGGCATATGTTTCACTGAACAGTAAAAAAGAAAGGGTAAGAGATTAAGAGGGAGAGGGAGAAAGAGAGAGAGAGAGAGAGAGAGAGAGAGAGAGAGAGAGAGAGAGAGAGAGAGAGAGAGAAAGGAGTGAGAAAACCAGATTACTACTGTATGTATGCTTATACTGTCACGTAATGGATACGGACAATGTATATTGTGTGCAGAGTGCAAAAAGGAACTCCAGCTGACTCCAGCTCTTGTTCTGACAGCATAACTAAAAGGGAGAGTCAAAAGGTAATACAGATAAGAGAGCACCCTTGCACATAAAGTGGCCAGCGAATTCATTAAATAAGGTAGATGCTACAGTCATTAGGCTGGGTCTCGGAGCATTACTGTCCTAGTGAGACAGCTCTGACGACCATTAAAAGTACACAAATACAGTTCACCACAGTGAGCCCTTGATCCACAAAAGGAACGAATCGAGTGTATTAATTATTTTTTTTTAATTATTTTTGCTTATTTTTTTAAGATGGTGCCAATAATTCTGGATTTGACTGCACATTAGCTTACAAAAGATGGTAAGCAGAAGAATGATATTTCAAAAGGCATTGCGCAATACTGCAAATATGCAAAGGCAGCAAAATGAGAGATAAAACAGGCATTGCGCAAAAATATAACATTTGTTTTATGTTTGAATCAGACTTAATATATATGAAATATACCATAAAATTCAAAACCAATTTTACTCCTAAATGCAAATTACTTCTCTCAATAGAATCCAAACAAACCTATCAAAAAAATCTGAGAATCCAAAGCTAACCGAGGATGGATAACACATAAAAACTCTCAGGATTGAATTAGCGCCCTAATAATACCTTAGCTTTTTCCCCGTGCCATGCTAATGCTGCCAAAACATTGCAGTCTCATAACTTTATGCTTGCAGTGTCTTGGTAACTTTCTAAACAAACAAGGCAAAATTCCTTTCCCTCACATAGTTCATGAAAGCATCAGTTAAACTGTAATATATCTGAACAGTGACAGAGTCAGTAAATTACACCTAAACTGTAATAAATATGTCACTATTTCACTGGTTTGCCTTCTGAGCAAATACTGCTTTGAGTTTAGTCTGCATGTCTACAGTCTAAATTTCTGCTGCAAATGGCTCCTTCAGTATGAGCTAATTTAGAACAAAATAGAATAATTTCTATTTTATATAAAATACAGAATATAGATTTATTGCCATTGTATGTGCAAAATAAAATTAGGTTAGCATCTAACATGCAATCAAATACAAATATATATATAAAATGTGCAAAAGTAAATATGTAAGGAATTCCACAGCTTTACTAGTAAATTAAATTGCATTACAGTTGAACTGAATTAAAGTATTACAGTCACATTTGATGAAATGTCTGTGAGGCAGTTTTGTTTTGTTATCAGTCATGTTGTAGTAGCTATAAACCGATTTCTTCAACTGGCTGACACTGGAAATGCCTTCCATAAATGCTTAATAAATAACTTTCAAAAAAATGAAATGATTACACATTTTTCTTTGTTAAAGAACAACAGTTTATTAAAAATGTATTATGTGGAAAAGCATATACTAAAACAGAGATTCCCAAACTAGGCTAAAGGTGACCCACGGTGACCATTGATATGTCAAGTCATATCTGAGAAGATTTAAAATGCCATTTACAGTGTTATGAATTTCTAATTTAACATAGAAAATTTTTGTAAGATGCAAAAAATATACTAAAGAACATAAGTGAATTTGACAAAACCCAATTTGGAATATTTAGAAAAACCTTTCCAAAATACTTATATTACAACCATATGGTTGTATTGCTAATAGATTGAATAGGTGAATTAGACATTAAACTCTATTGTGCTATAAATGGGAGTTTTTTAAATTGTAAGTTAAGTTTCACTGAACTATAAAATAAAACTGCATTAGTTCCACAAATTACAATGAAATCTTTTTTCCTCAATCAAGTTTTTTTGGCCTTTCATAGGGAAAACGTTTAGTAATTTCTGTACTATACAACAGGAATATGTTTAATAAAACATGTTAGTATTAAAGCTATTATCAATGTTATAGTTCTTACTATCGCTAGAGCTGCAGTAGGACTACTTATTTGAGTATTTACCAGCATTATGGTAAAAACAGGAATAAATATAAATTACGAATGAATAAATAAACATGCAGTTAGTTCACTTTGTGGGTTAAGATCATGCTGTTATGAAGAGGCTTGTGTACCTTTGAACTTGAATATAATTAAAAAATGAGCACATAAAACAATATATATATATATATATAATATATATATATATATATATCTTCCCTTCTTAAATATTGATTTTAGATTGCTTTACCAAAATCATTTCCAGTGACTGATTTCCATGTTGTCATATACCTAGTTAAAAAAAAGCCAAAACCTACTACAAAAATGACTTCAATATTCCAGCACAGCACAAGTATCCACATGAATACCTATTTCCCCTCCAGATACTTTCCCCTTGCCCTAATTTCATAGTTATGATGAAGTCAGAATGGAGATAAAACATAGACGTGCTACATAGCAGGAACATAACAACCACGTGATTTTGATGAATCAGTCAAATTATTCAATTCAGAAATGAAATGATCAGTTCAATTGGACTAATTATTGGTCTTTCATCATAATTTATTTGCCAACGGATCTATGAAATGCTTTACAGGAAAAGAAATACGAACCTTATATTCAATTATGATGATTTTGATCAGTCCTAGTCCATAGGTCAGAATGTGTTTATCTCTTTAATTATATAAAATAAAAAAATGTCTGTATGGGCTTGAAATGTACAAAGGTGAAGGGCACACTAATCCTTAATTTGATTTGATTAAATCATGCTGACACTTCATTTGGAAAGATTGGTGCTTTAATCATAGGTCCATAGTTTTAAACAATTTGACCCAATTTTACTGAATCTTTAGTTTTTTAATATAATTTGAGTTCATTCCTAGTGGTCACACCCTTTTAAAATCAGTTTGGTAGTGGAAAAAAACATCCTTATCAGCACCCCACCTGTATTGAAGCCTATGTGTTTTCATTCCTGCACATTTGACTTTTGGAACCTCTCTGTTGCAACGTGGAATGGAATATGGCAATTAAAAATGATTGGCAGAGCATGCTGGGACAGGAACTTTGGCCAGAGGGGCCTTATTTAATGACATCTAAATGTCTTTTAGGGATCACGTGACTAGATCCAAGCTATATAAATTCCAACCCATTCCAAAGGCTTGCTGCAGTGATTTGATCCACAGCCAAAGAACGGAACACAATAGTGGTAAACATCTTTAATTGATTTTCGCTGGATTCAGTCGATTCAATCGACAGTCGTTTTTCTCTGGATTTAGTTTTCATAGACAGTGTGTTCTTGGTCTCAAGACTCTTGTGTTTTCTGCAGGTGTGCTCTCTGAGGAAGAATCATGAAATTGGTTGCTGTAATCTTTGCCCTCTCAGTCATCTCAGGTATGATATTATGCCATGGATTTAATGATCATTAGGGTTTTTAAAGAGCTTTGTGGCTATAATCATGCAAAGATTAAGTGCTTTTATTTACTGTCCAGTTTCTTTATTTGTGCAATTTATATTGATTTTGTGTGGATTTTCTTGACTTTAAAAAACCTTCTGCTTTTAATATTTAGGCTGCCAGGGAAGATTCCTGTTTCAGGATGAACCTAAAACTCATTGGGAGGAGATGGTGGATAAGTTCTGGGAGTATGTAAATGATGTGAACTCCAAGGTTGAAGATATGAAGAAGAACTTACAGAACACCCAACTTGGGAGAGAGCTTGAGTGAGTATAGCAAAGCTGTCAACCATCCACACAGCCAAATGTACATAGCCTGCTGCATACATTTAATGTATTCGTCTATTATCTAGCACACTGATCACTGATAGCATGGCCGAGCTGCAGATGTACACGGATGATGTGAAGTCGAAGCTGGCCCCCTTCGCAGAGGACTCCATTCAAAAAGTGCAAGATGATCTTCAGCTGCTGTCGAACAAGCTACGTGCGCATATGGAGGAGGCAAAGGAACGCATTACAGAATATAGCCAGGAGCTCCAGACCATGGTGGAGCAGAACACAGATGAGCTCAAGAACAAACTCAACGCATATGTCCGTAAACTAAAGAAACGCCTCAACAAGGACACCCAGGAAATTAAGAAGTACGTTTTTAGAACCCATATAATATCAACTTAATGTTAATTCAAAAATGTAACATATAATATAGGTATTGGTTATTATTTGAAAAAAATTATATTTATGCATGTCAAATTTAGGTATGTATTGTTACGATCTCATGTCAAATGTATAAAAAGCAAACATCATAAATTATAATTTCTTCTTTACCTATGCTTAGTTATGCTAATTTGTAACAGGTGTTCAAATTTGTCTAAATGTTAAAGTTCTAATGTATTTTCCTTCTGAAACTCTCTAAAGGAAAATTGAAACATACTTCGAGGAGGTCCAAGCTCGTGCTACTCAGCATGCGGATGACATAAACGAGCGCCTGACATCTTACTTCGACGTAGTACGCCAAAACGCTGAGGAGAAATTTACCGCCCTGAAAGACATGCTGAAAGATCAAGCTGAACAAATTGCGAATAAATGGGAGGAACTCAAAAATCAGGCTGAGGAGGTAAAAAAGAGTCTGCTCACTCCATTCCAGAACAAAATGGAGGAGGCAAAAAACTGGTTCGGCCAATGGTTTAATTAAGGAGGAACTGGAAACCTTTAATAAGATGTTTTAACCACACACCTAAGACATACCAAGTTGAATATGTGGATAGGAAGTTAACATCCTCAGGTTATGGAAAAATAAATACATCAATAAATACTTTGGCCTACCAGTGTATTTTATTAGAAATATAATGAATCTTTATTGAAGGTGCTGTGACTGCTTTTTCAGTATTAACGTTAAATTAGTACTTGTAAGGCAATTGGATATATTTGTTTTGCTTAAACTATTGTCCTCAGAATTGGATCTACAAAAATGTCTCTGTTCTAAGCAGTTTAAAAAAACGTCAATGAGAAGAGATAAAGCTAGCACGTAATGCTAAGACCATAAAATGTTACAAACAATTCAGTAATTTGGTTGTTATTGTTTGCCAGTTTGTACTAATATATGTAATGATGTGTTGTAGGCAGATAGCTGTCAGTTTCAATAAAGTAAAAACAAAAATACTGTGCAATATATATATTTTTCTCCCACTATGATATATTTTTTTCCCTGCCATTTACAAAACAAATAAAACTTTTTAAATATACATATGCAGCAGGTTGTGTCTCGATATAAATTGACATTAAAGATGTGTGAGTCAGTATATAAAAAATTATATATATATATAATTTATTGTTTTTAGCAGCAATTGTATTAAGTGTATTTACACAAAGTTTACATATCAGATCATATGGATGTATATTGATTTTTTTTTTTTTTTACAACAGCAGCAGTCACAACAGATCTGAGTATATTTCAATATGAATTAAAATATAGTTCTGTTATTGGGAGTGAGATTTAAATGTATAGTCGATGCTCTATAAGATAATAATAGTGGATTTTTAAGAAGGTGTTGTTATCAGAAAATATTTTCCATATTATTTAACATTTATGGAAGGAGTGTTGGGTCTCTACATGTTTAATGGTAAGTGAACTTTTCCCTGGTTATTATTGTAAAATATCTTTTATATGAGGAACAAAGCATTTCAGACCATATTGTTATAAAAAATTAATAGACAGCGTGGCAATGCAAATCATTAAAAATAACTAACAAAACATAAAACCATAAAAAAATAAAAAATAAATAAAAAAACATTTCCGTTCATTTTCACGGATAAAAAAATCAAAACAAACTTAATTAATCAAGTTGTGCTGAAATTAGAATGAATCACTATGGGACATGCTTTTATGTGAAAATATTCAACTTTGCGTACTTTATTTCTGAAATACACTATATGGTGTATAATATATTATAATTTTAATATGATAATAATTAGTAAACCTAGCTTTTCTAGCGATATGTGATTCTTCCCCAAACTGTTACCACAAAAAAGTTACATGTCTGTATTAGGCATCTTTGAATGTGGTAGCATGAAATTTTTCTTTCACTTGAACTAGGAGACCCAAACCTGTTTCAGCATGACACAAAATGCACAAAGGAAGATCCAGGAACGTAGGCTTTACATGATTTAGAGTGAAAGCTCATGAGTGCTCTGCTATAGAGCTCTGAACTAAATTCTATTGAACTCCTTTGGGATGAACTGGAATGTGACTGCACCCCAGGCCTCTTCACACCCGTTTGTCTGAATTAGAACAAATATCAAAATCAGCCGCACTTCAAAATCTAGTGGAACATCTTCCTAGAGGAGTGTAGGTTATTATAAAAACAAATTAATAATTGTTAAGTGTAAGCAAAAAGCAAGCTATATGAAGGGTTTCTAGTTTTATTCTTAAAACAAGAAACTGTATTAGAAACAGCTTATTTACAGGTAGGAAGTAAAACTAGATGCTGAAATTGGAGAAAGCAGTTGGAAACACTACCCTTTTCATACATTAACAGCATTTGGCAAACGCCCTTATCCAGAGTGACTTACATTTATCTCGTTAATACAACTAGGGCCTTCAAGGGCTTTACTCAGAGGCCCAGGAGTAGCAGATTGGTGTGGCTGTGATTTGTACTCAAGATCTTTGCATCCAAAGTACAATGCCTTTCCTACTAAACTACCACCTACTCTTTTCATAACTTTCTACCCAACTTTCTTTCCTTCCTTAGTTTCTGAGTGGGCATTTCAAACTGAGCTGGTATGTTCTGGGCTTTCCTGATGGGCAGCCAAAACTCCAATTACAAACTCAAGTCAAACATAGACCAAAAGTTTATTAAGTACATTTGAAGGCAAATACTTTGTACTTTTACTCAAGTGAAAGTTTCAAGGGAGCAATTTTTTTTTTTCAGTTGTGTGATATTTAACCTAGTTTAGTTCTACTTTAGAATGGTTTATGTACTAATTCCAGCACTAGTGAGGTGAAGAGGTCTGTTAAATCACCCACCTTCACCCGAGGTGACGTAATATCCTCGAGAACGCGGTTTCTTTGAAGCTCACTAACTTTCAGTTTTGGAGCGGATGTTGTTCTTGGGGAACACGCCGACAACAGAAAGGCAGAAACTCTAGTCAAACATGGACCAAAAGTTTATGTACACAGACCATCACACCCATATGTGGTAGTTCTGTAAACTAAAAAGTTGGAGGCACACATTTTTATAGATTGTCCAATTTATGTTCACTGGAAGTAAGACACCCATACCAGTTCCAAACCTGTTCCACTGAAGCACTTCATGGTGATGTGACAAATGTGACAGAATCAGTTATTGAGGCAGGACAACAGTGGTGGGCTGACAGGGTCAGCAAGGCTTACTGTGATGGCCTATTAGAATCACTGACTCATGTTTGATTACATTTTTGTCCATGAATATGAATGCAATTATTCAAGATAGTCTATCATATAAATTGAGTAGGCTGCTGCTACGAGTGTCTGTTTAATGTTGGAGTTTCCAACCAGATTTCAGCCATCAAATCTTATGTTGCCAGGGGCAGAGGAACCTGCCATAAGGCGTTCAGAAATCAGCACTGCGGGGCGCCTGGTAGAATAAAATACATAGTGATGGCCTTGAATTACACATTGCAAAGAGAGATTTTAAGAAATTCAGTAAAGACCAGTATTGCTCAGTAACAAAGTCAATATTATTTGTTACTGTATTTAAGTAACTTTTTTATGCATCTGCACTTTACTGAAGAATTTCCAAGTCAAATCTTACTTTTTTACTCAACTACACTTTGGAATATTTGTTTTTTTGTAATTTATTAGCGGATAAAAACTGGACAAACACCAGTTTATCCAACTTTGTGCGTTGTTACAGCAAGCCACCAATCAGTGTAGAGCGTGCTCTGTATTGAACTTGTTTTGATTGCAGCTTGGTGGCATGCACTTATCACCAACACACAGTTTAGCATCAGTTCAACAGCAAACTTAAGAGTAACAGTCTTTTCAGTTGCTTAAGCAAAAGTCTTGTGACAAAAATGATGATAGGACACTATAGCCATAACAAACCTTAGTACTCTGGATACTTAAGTACATTTTAAGGCAAATTTTGTACTTTTACTCCAGTGAGATTTTCAAGGGAGCACTTTTTTTTCAGTTGCATAATATTTTACCTAGTTTATTTCTACTTTAGAAGTTTGTAAGCAGTCTGTTATATCACCCACCTTCACCTGAGGTGGCGTAATATCCTAGAGTGCGCGGTTTCTTTGAAAGTCACTAACTTCCGGTTTTGGAGCGGATGTTGTGCTTGGGGAACACGCCGCCAACGGGAAGGCAGAAACTCGCGTCAGTATGGAGAAAAGAAGTTGTTCAAGTTTCTCCTAGATTTTTGACGACTGTGATGCGTTGTGACTCGAGAACCAGTTGAGGTGAGTGTATCTGAGAGGGGTTTGTGGAGCTTTACGTGCTTTTTTGGAGAATTGAGACTGGTTCCTGGGAGAAAGTCGGATGGCATGTCGGTGTAGTTTCATGTGTATGAATGCAGATTGTTTACATGAAGTTTTAAAGTAACTTTTCAACGGTGCCGTCGATATTTTTCATATTAAAAAAGGCATAACTTATTAATGCAGTAATGAATTTTACGGTCAAAAGTTTTGACACACCTACTTATTCGTTGTTTTTTTGTTTTGTTTTTAACATTGTGCATTAATACTGAACATATCCAAACTATGGCAGAATGTTTTGAATTATGTAGTTTAAAAAAATGTTAAACAACCCAGAATAGATTTTCTCAATTTTCGATTCTTCACCACTTTTTGCTTTGATGATCAGCAGTTGGTATTCTCTCCATCAGCCTCATGAGGTCATGTGAAATGGTTTTCTAATAATCTTGTTGCCTGATTTTTTTCTTCACTCTGAGGTCATTGTCCTGCTGGGAAAAAAAGTGACGGTCCCATTAAGTGCAAACCAGGTTGGGATGGCATGGTTTTGCAAAAGTCTGTGGTAGCAATGCTTGTTAATTGTGCCCACAATTTTGATTGTCATCAACCATAAATGCATGACCCTCACATCATCACAACTGCATCATGCTTCACAGTGGAAACCATGCATTCAGGAACTTTTAATTAAATAAAAGTTTAAAGGCACAACATTTACTGGAGAAATATTTTACCTAATATATCTCTGCTACTCAAGTACATGCTTTGTGTACTTTGTCCACCATGGTCTGCCACTTGTACTCCGAGAAAGATTTATGTACATTGTCAGTTTCTGAGGCTGGAAATTCTAATAAACTTATCCTGTGCAGCAGAGGTAGCTCCTGGTCTTCCTTGCCTAGGACGGTCTACATGAAAGCCTGTTTCATCATAGCGTTCGATTGTTCTGGAGACTGCACTTGATCTCAATCTTGAGATTTTAAATGAAGAGCTGACTACCATCAGCTCTTCAGTAATAAAAGATTGTCTTTTCTCTTTACTTAAGTGTTTCTTTCTGTAATATGAATTTGTACAATAGCTGTAGTAGCACTAATAGTGCTATTGACTTTGTGCTGACGTTTTCTTCTGCACGAGACAATCGAAATTAGAAATGAACTCTTGACAAGGCACACCTGTGAACTGAAAACCATGCCACCGGACTACATGAATCTGATTAGAGAATGCCATGAGTTTGCCATGCTGTTATCAAAGCTAATGGAGCTACGTTGGGAAATCTAAAATGTAATACATGTGGGATTTTTTTTACACTTTATTTTTTCTTTCCTTCATAGTTTGAATGTTTTCTGTGTTAATGTACAATGTTGAAAATAATACAAATATAGAAAGACCATTTAAAGAAGTTCTGTTTACTGATGAAACATCAATAATTGCAAATTCATTCATTTTCAAAAGAGAATGGCCATATAGCTATTGGTAATCCCTAAACTGCAGCATGGTAATATAAATCATTAAAATATGAAGCTATAAAAGTAAGTAATAAAACCCCTTTTCATTCATGTATTAAAAAAAAGAATAATTGACAAACTGCTGTAGTGGAGGAGGAACTAATCACTATCGGGACATGCTTTTAATTATAAATATTCAAATTGAGGTGTTTTTTATTTTGGTCTACGTGAACCCCAAACTGTTACCACAAACTCAGAGACACACAATTGTACCAGATGTCATAAGATGCAGTAGCATGAACTTTTCCCCTCACTTCAGCTAGGAGACCTGAACCTGTTCCTACCTGTACAAACACAAAGTACACATAGCGAGAACCATGAAGATATGCTTTACTGGAGATGGAGTGAAAAATCATCAGAGGGCTGCTATAGCTCTGACCTCAACTTTATTGACCACCTTTAAGATAATTACTGCACACCAGGCCTACTAATTTTGGATAAAAAAAATTTGTGTAGATAAAAAAAAAAAAAAGGCTCCATTCTATTCATAGCATGCCTAACCCATTCATAAACATTTCACAACAGTTTATTCAGAAACAGCACAGCTCTTATTCAGGCTCAACTATTCTCATTGCTCCTACACAGCTGCTGAGACAGTCAGATTTTTCTTCCCCTGGGTGGGCTTTACGAGAACGAGTCAGTACACAGAAGTAACCGAAAATAAATCTTATTTGTTTTTGTACATAATATATACAAAATGTTTCATACTGTTTGAGAGACAAGTTTTTTTATTATTATTATTCTTAATCTCAGTTTAAGTTAACTCCATTAAAAAAATAAATAAATAAAAATTTGTAGTTTAACAGCTGTCAAAAGTTTGGAAACACCTAGTCTTTTTAAAGTTTTTCAGACACAAACATGTTCCTTTCGTTTATATGAAACAAACTAGGTTAACAGATTGAAGATTTTGTTCTTTGATTACCGTAATTTCCGGGCTATTAAACGCACCCAAATATAAGCCGCACCTGCTGAATTTGACAAAGATTTTTATTTTGAACATAAATACACCGCACCTGTCTGAAAGCCGCAGGTGTCTACATTGAAATTAATGGACTTTACACAAGCTTTAATGAAAGACAGTGTCTGTTACACGGCTTTTATCTAAACAGTAGCCTACCAAGAAAGTCATTGTTCACTGTCTTTCTCCTTACTTTCACAACTATTTCTCTCGAGAGTTTTCTTTTTCGGCATTGCGTGTGTTTAAAAATCACTATCGGTGAATCTTTTCTCCCGATGCCGTGCAGCTCAGAACATAGGAGAAGTGTGTTTTCATGCCCGGTTGTTTTCAGCGTGACAAATGATTTTCCTGTTGACAGTCCGAGTGAGTGGCAGGTCAAACGTTTGTAATGTGGTACGGCCCGATTCAGTGGGAGCGCATCTGATTTAAGAGTTTTATTGGTTCACCTGAACCTGTTGAGAAATTTCATTGGTCTAATATTTTTGGGCTCAGTTTTTTGGCTTGACGCTTGTGAAACCGGGAAAAACCCAGGAAAAATCCATAAATTAGCCGCTTCGTTGTTTAAGCTGCGGGGTTCAAAACATGGGAAAAAAGTAGCGGATTATAGTCCGCTACATAAATAAACATATAAAGTAAGTACAGATGTTCAACTTATTTTTTATTGAAAAATCCCCTCTTTTCAATGTATAACAACTTTACACACTTTTGGCACCCAGACAATCAGCTGACATACTTTGACATGGTTCTTTTAAAACTTGCCAAACTTCTACACTAGTTAGAGATTTCTTTTTGGCTTTGCGATCCAGTTCATCCCAGAGCAGCGATGTTGGTTCAGTATCCCTTTACCTGGAATAAGTCTCCAACCGTGCCTGCTCCAAAACAACCCCAAACCATTAAGCTTCCACCTCCATGTTTAACTGTAGGGGTGAGGCAGTCTGCTAACATCTTTTCATTGACTCTTACATACAATTCTTCTGTTAGAGGGAAGAAAATCGGACCACAGAACTTTCACTCGCTGTGTTTTTGCCTTTCACCTATTTTGTTGCATGTGAACAGATGGAGCATACGTGTCTCAAAAACCATTAAATACTCGGCATTTCCAAACTTTTGACAATCAATTTCTAAAAACATTTGACTGATTTATCATAACTAAGTTGAGTTTACGTCAACAAAGAATTTAGGCCTTCCAGCTGTTGTATTATCTGTGTAATTACATTTTGCATATCAAGCAGTATTTCACTCTAATATTTCATTCTAGAAACACGCTATTTGCTGAATCATTTTGTAGTTTGATTAATGCTTTAACGTTTTATATTTTTATGCCATGCAGATGAAAAAACAGAGTTAAGCCATTTCTACCAGAAGTATGGATGGCAAATTCCCATCTTTGGGTGCCAATAGCAATGGGATTCCAGATGGATTAGCAGAAAATACACATTGTGAACACCATGTGTTGGATAATACCAATGATATTTCCTCTGCCTGTGGAAAAATGGTCTCTGAGGAGAATTATAGCAGAAAGTGGGATGAAGATGTTGCTAATGCTTCTCCAGAATCACTACATTGTCAGGTATCCATTTATGATGTTTATTTTATGAATACTAAATATGTCAAGCTTTGGGTCTAATATAAATATTTGAAACTTTACATACTGTTTTAGGGGGCAGTTGCAAGGATGCAAGAAATCCCTCCTGAAGTTGCATCTTTATCTACTTCTTATGCCTCAATGGCTTATTCTCCAGATTGTCAGCAAATTCCGTCTGAAACAACACCTGAACCAATCAAGAAATCCAATTTTCCAGCATACCAGCATCCTAGCATGGAGGATTTGAGAGACATTCCAGTTGGTTATATTGGGAGAAAAGAATCAGTGGCTAACATCTATAATTCTGTGAATGACCAGCCATCTGCTGCACAAAAAGAGGTAAAATGAATATTATGCATAAACGAAATTGTCAGGCATTTTATTAGGAATATCTGTATGGTTGCTCGTTCATGCAGCTTAGGTTAGTCATGTGGCAACAATGTAATTCTTTAGGTCATGCACATACAGGACACAAATTTCAGTTCATGTTTGAATGGAGTTTGATAATTATTTGATAAATACATTTTAAGGTATTTGTATTTTGTGGTTTTTTGGTTCTTGTCAGATAGGCTTGTTTGAGTATTTTAGAAAGTGCTACCTGTGTATGCTTATTTTAGGTCACCGTGTGAAGGGCAGACCGCTTCTGTATGTTATAAATGAATGCTTGGTGTAACTGCAGATACAGAATGGGGATAGCTGAAAATGATCTTTGCTGGAAATGTAACTTATTTACATATGATCTGGGAATGTTCTCTGGTTGAGCCATTCTGGTATAGAATTCTCAGAGTACTTGAGTGGATTGGCTTGGAACCTTTGGAACCTCGATTATGCATTCTTGGAGACAATTCAATGGTACTCAAAATAACAAAAATGCATTTACCCTCATTAAGATTGGTTGTATCACAGCTGCCAGGATGATCTTACTAAATTAAAAATGCCCCAAACCCCTGATTTGAAAGATTGGATTGTTGGGATGATTGAAACGGCGTCATGAGAGCTAGCTAAGTGAGTAATACACGTACAATGTACAGACCTGTATTCTTAGCTGACAAGAGTGAACCTGATGTCTAAATCTGTTTCAATCCTTAAACTTCAGGATCATGTGTTCTGAGATGCTTTTTTGCTTACGCAGTTGTTTTTTTTTTTAAATAACAGAATATTGGGTGGATTGATTTGGATTATAAATAATATAAATAATCTGCTACGACGGCTTAGGAGTGCAATTTGCATGAGTACTTCTGCATTTAAGCCTCCCTTCAGTGAATAGTTCACCTGAAATGGACATTTGGTGCAACCCAGATGAGGATGGGTTTTGTTTTGATTCTGGTTTCTTCCACACACCATCTCAGATTCAACATCTCAGGTTTTTTGTTTCTACTGTTACACCAATGAAGGATAAACTAATGTACAAATTCAAATGTTATACCCTTTTTATCTTTGTAATGCTGCTTTGGTATAATATTCATTGTTAAAAGCTCTCTACCAATTGAATTTAGCAAATGCAAGCCTGTCCAGGGTTACATGTGTTCCTGTTAAAATAACTAGTGTATAACTACATAAAAGCCTTCGATTACAGTCCAGCTTGTTTTTCATTTCATTTCATTCAGAACGTGAACAGTGACAACACTGTGACCAAAGAGACCTTAGAGATGAATAACGAGATGGAACTGGTGCAAGATCTACTGGTGGACGTGTGTGAATCACCACTGATCCATGATCTCTCAGCTGAGTCAAGAGCAGTGGATTTTGCTAAGAGTTATGATCCCGTAGATAACGAGATCCACGAGAAAGAAAGAAGACAGACGACTGAAGCACAAGAGTCAGAGGTTATTATTTTATCAGTTGACACTAAGAAGTGTTCTTTTGTGCCAAATCAAGAGTTCCAACAGAAGGTGGGTTTTGATTTTTAGTAAAATCCTAATTGCATTCATTTAAAAAAATGATAAAAATCACAATTATTTGCTGTTTTTTTTATTTGTGTTTTTTTGTAGACAGTTATGGAATTTGTGGATCCCGTGATTGATGGCTTATCACTAAATGTCAAGGTGCTCAGGGAGACCAGTTGCGGGATGCATAAAGACAGCTCATCGGTGGGACTTCACGATGCCACTGAGGTTTGCTCATCGACACAGGATTCATATTTTACCATTAATCCAATCAGATCTAACATGCACGAGCAGTGCAACGGATACATCTCCTGTGCTTCTTTAACCATGTCAAACAGTAGTGGGAATGATGAATCAGTGTCGAGACAAGTTGTTCAACATAGTTCTCATAGAACATCGAGCGAACCTGCTCAGTCATGTAAAAACGTCAGCACTGGGAAATGTATGGAAATCCAAACTAAGAACTGTACAGACAATAACACAACTCTTCCCAAATGTTTACCTGGTCAACATTTGAAGGTTGACACCGAACCAAATTCTGCATCTACCTCTCACAAAGAACAAAGACTTGTGTGTAACCTTCAAAATAGGAACGTTCCAACCATTAACTCTTTGGGTTCCCCAACGCCAGTGGAAATTTCGAACAATTGTATAGAGAGTGAAGTGTCTAATCTGTCATCTGGTCAAAATTCTTGCAAGGTGGTGGAAAAAAAAGAAACTGGAGAGTCATTTATGCCTGATGATAAACTTTCCTGTAGTCAAAATCACTGTTCTTTTGAGCCTGCATCATCAGATGCAAACAATACCTCACTGATGACAAGTAACACTGACAATGAAACCGATACAGGACAAATAATTACTCTGAATATCATGAATGTCGGAACAGTTAGCGATGATACTCCTGCTCATTATGTTTCCCAAGGACAATCACAGTCTTTGACTGATAGCTCAAACCCTGAGGCAAAAGTGAACAGTGTTTTTAGCTTAGAAAACACAAGTAAAGAGATCACGTCTGAGGTAAACTTTGGGACTCCACAAACACCCACTGATTTCCTTGAGACAGAAACAGCCCATGTTGAACCCTGTAAAAACTTTTCCACTCTCTTCGTGCAGCCTGAATGTAAAATTGACCTTGATTTCAAGTCTTCCTTGGCGAATCTTAGCAATGTCGGTACTTCTGTTCGAATAACAAAAAGAGTTGGCCTTTCCTTTAAAAAGAGAAAACTACTGACAATTTCCAACGCGTTTTCAACAACTCGGAAAACTCTGGAAACCGCTCAAGGTTTGCAGGAGCATCGTTTTCGGAAAATTTCCAGAGATTTCAAAAACATCCTCGTGAAAGCGAAAAAACAGCAGTCACCACCTTTAGTAGAAAAGCGCAGAAAATCAAACAAAAACCACATCGGCCAGGTATTCAGTGCTTCTTCAGGTTCACAAGCAAATCATATTCAAAAGGCGTTAAAGACCGAAGAACATAACGAGGAGCATGAAAACGGTCCTCGAAGCAGCATGAAGGATTTGCATTCAAATCCTAGTAATACACTACTGAAAATGCCTTTGGAGTCACAACACAACGAGGCAGACTTGACACAAAGCAGGAAACAAATATCGTGTGAAAAACAGAACAGAATGAAATGTCTAAGCACTGAGATAAACAGTGATGATTCTTTTGAATTGTCTCTGCAGTCTACTGTTAACAGTACAGGATTCCGTTCTCGCATTACCAATGCGTTTAGCATAAAGAACAGAAGGTCAAGAAAGATGGATGTAAGTTTGAAAGCATCTGATCAACATCCAGGGGAGTTATCTGATAAGGATGTTGGCAATAAGAATCCAGTATGTGAAACAAATGCACTTTCTCCCATTCGGAAAATAGACAGATCTACACAGTACAGCGACGAGGACTATGCGACTGCTGCTTTAAATAACGACACACGTACAGTGGCTCATGCTGTCAAGAGTACTAAAGAAACCAATAGTTATATCAGCTGTAAGTACTGTTGCCGATCCTTCCGTCATATCTCTGCATATACCGTTCACCAGCGTATTCACACGGGCGAAAAACCTTACAGGTGCGAATGTTGTGGGAAGAACTTTGCTCAGCTGTCCAAACTTAAATCCCATAGAAATGTCCATTTCCGGTCTGTTCTTTTGCCATGCCCATGCTGTGGGAAAGAACTCCCCGAAAAAAGGGATTTGATGGCCCATTTTATGACTCATGTAAAGGCATCAAAATGGAATAACGAACCAAGCCAAGAAGGCGACAAACCTGACGCCCCAATAATTTCACATAGCAAGAGAATAATTTGCAACGTGTATGACAACAAATTTCCCACTGGCTACTTAAAGAAATTTCATAAACATGCTTGCGATAAGCTCATATCCTGTAAGACGTGCGGACAAGAATTTCAGACATCTTCCCAGCTAGTAGCCCATAAAAAGACCCACTGGCCAGTTAAACCTTATGCCTGCTCCATTTGCGCTAAAGGTTTTGATCGTCTCAAGGCTCTGAAAAAGCATTCGGAGAGACACACAGGGGATAGGCCTTTCTCCTGTTCTCACTGTCTTCGTGCATTTGGTGATCTTCCTGCACTGCGGCTGCATCAACTGTCCAAGCTATGCAATCCGAAACCGCCCTTAAATGGAGACGATTGTGATCTTGAGGGCTTTCTAATATCAAATGGAGTCGATGGTCGTGTAAATACGCCGATGTTCTTCAAGTGCCAAATATGTAAAGGACACTATCAGAAGTGGTGTCAGTATACTCTTCACCTTCAAACGCACACAAAATCTCCGTCCTATCTGTGCTTTGCTTGTGGACAGAGCTATGAAAAGGATTCTGTAGTCGATGTACACTGTAGAGTATGTTGTCAGACAAGTGGGGAGGAGGTGGCTTGTGGTTCTTTACTTTCGGAAAGCTTGCATAGCGACTCCAGGAAATGCACTTCTTTGAAGGATAGTCCACCAGCTGACGTTTATACTGTAAATGCCCCCAATGGCAATTCTTTGTCAAGTGCTGGCCAGTTGCACAAGAATTCCCAAACTCCAAGCAATCTGCAGAGTGACCTTATGCCCGAGTCCTCTCAGCTTATACGGGCTTCAACATTGTCGGGAAATGTGTCTCATGATAGTCACCCACCCTCATCACCCACACCTTCTGTGATGACTTGTGTCTCCTTGAATGAGTCTCAGGAATGTGTTATAATATCACCAAGACTCAGGAGATTTAAATGTCCACGCTGTGGTCAGAGGTATAAGCGATATAGGGCTTTATGTCTACACATGCAGACACATGCCCCCACTTTTAAATACGTTTGCGGGCCTTGTGGCCACTCCTTTGAAAGGTGGAACAAACTTTGGTTGCACCAGAAAATTCATCGCCGGAAAGGCCAAGGTTATACTTGTTCACAGTGCAACGTCCAATTTCACTTCTTTAGCTCGTATAGAATGCACATGCTAAACCATTCTGAGGAAAGACCCTACACTTGTCCCCTTTGCTGCCAAACCTTTGCCCGTGAATTAGACTTGCATGTTCACCAGTGCAGTCTTCAGCAGCCATCAAGAAAATTACAGTGTGATGTTTGTTCCAGGACCTTCAGTAATTCAACAAACTTGCTTAAACACAATCTCCTTCACAATGGTGCCATTTCTCACCAATGCCTTCAATGCAATCTGTCCTTTCCAAATAACAAAAGTCTACACGAACATTTAAACACTCATAGTCCTTGCGTCAGCCTCCTCCCTCCGCTCCCGTCAGAGCCTTTCACATTTCTACACAACTGCAATAGATGTAAGAGCAGCTTTTCAACCGGGGATCTACTGTTTGCTCATCAGATATGTCATACCAGAAAATTAAAAAAACGAGTGCAGTCCACCCAAAGCCATGAATCTACCTCAGGGGCCCTTGGAGGAACAAGATCTACAAACAGGTCTCTGCTATCAACTCTTGACCTCGATGCCATTCCAAAGGAGAGCCTTTTCAAATACCCCCACCCAGATAAACTGTATATACCATCTCATCTTTTAATTACGTCAAAAAGGGTCCCGGTCATTAATCTAGTTTCGGCTGACGAGGACCTTTCACAAGAAGGCAGCATTGAACCTTCTGAACAAGAATGTCCCAAGATTTCTCAAGAAAATTCAGAAAACAAATTCAAAAACCAACCCCAGGTTTTGGAAAGCCACGGTTGGTCTGAGAACTTTCAGGACACGACTCGTCACAATAGTCCGACCCCGTTTGCTGAAACAAGTGTATTATTGGAGGGTCCAGCCGCCACTGTGAACACTGCTGAAAATGAAATACAGGGTGAGATCTTTGAATGTGCAGACTGCTCTGAAAAGTTAGGCAGTCATAGAGAATTATTCGAACACTACTTTCTGCATGCGTTAGGGAATACACCCTTTTAGAGATTTCTCTGAAGGACTCCCACAACCTTTGTCAGCTGCTTTTTTTTCCTAGTATTATGAAAGAATGTGAATGTTACAGGTGCTTCTTCCACCAAGAGTCACATAATAGTATTGCAAAAGGCTATTTTATTATGTAATCATCAGAAACGGTTACAGATACAAGAAAATATTTCCCTCCGCCGTTTCTCCATTCCCTCCTGTGCCTTGTTTTCATATCAATTTCAACAATTTCGTGCCTTCTCCTTTTGCAGTAACCGTTTTGATATTTATGGGAATCTAATTCATGAAGTGATGCAGATTGTTTACAAATGTATGTAGGTCATCCTGTATGCTAGAACTATGATTATTCAATGATATATAGACCTACACTGGAAATTGTATTAGAAAAAATGTATTTGTTTTTTATGCATTTCTTTACTGTATCAGTAAAAAAAAAAAAAAAGTGACTCTTTTTAAAGATGCATGAATGCAAGCTAATTGGTTCATTATGTCGAATATATTTCCATGCACGTTTTGTTAAGTCCTCTAGAGCCATTTACGTTGACCCTTTAAAAAAATCTTTAATAAAACTACTTACAGGATGTACTGTGTGGTGGTGGTTAAAAACAGGAAAGAAAAATGATCAGCCATGAGCAGAATGGATTAATTATAGCTCACTGCACCCCTAGAAATGTCTGATAAATGCCTAAGAAAAACTTTGGATAATTCATTTTAAGTGAAGA
This sequence comes from Silurus asotus, assembly GCA_024362625.1. Lineage (NCBI taxonomy): Eukaryota > Metazoa > Chordata > Actinopteri > Siluriformes > Siluridae > Silurus > Silurus asotus. The sequence goes on from MU528344.1 coordinate 190,635, forward strand.
AGTGAAAATAAACAAAAAAAGGGCAGAATTTGAAGGATTCTTAAACAAACTTGTTTTAATGGAAAGAGAAAAAGAAATAGGTATGGACATGAGAGGCAAGCAACCACAAGAGAAACATAATATGCAAGCGGTGTGAAATTGAGGTACTGGCTTTGCCCAGGAGTATCTCAGCAAATTAGTACGCATCCAATGCTGCAAAATGTGTCATTACCCACCATTCATTCATTCATACACATTGGACTACAGAATCTCGGATGTATATATATGCATCTGTCTCACTTTTTTTTTTTGTTTGTTTCTCCCCCCACCCCAATCTTATTCAAAGGAATTGTCGATCCGGTTATGATATTTTCTACAGCGATCATTTCTTCTTCTCCTCTTCCTCCTCATCCTTTTTGCCATCTGGCTTGCTTCCACTCTGAGAAGCTAAGGAGCCCATGGCATTGCGGATGGCCTCATTGTTGGGATCCACACCCGGCAAGTTCTCTAGTACGCTTTGGAGGAATTCTGGGTCCTGCATTACATCGTAGTCATCTTCCTCCTGTTGTAAATGAGAAAGTATATGGTGACTAAATACAACAGTGGAAATTTCACTAGTAATGCATCTTACAATCTTTTGGTCACCGCTAAAACAGAGAATGATGTCAAGAAGCAAGAAACACACAGGGAACCCAAAATAAGCAATTGTCAAGTAAATATATAGAGATTTCGAACATGCTGACAAACATTTTATAGCCAATAATCTTGAAAGAAATTTAACTTTACCCTTTACCTTTAATCACATACAATCAAGTCACAAGTCCAGTTTTGTTTATTTTCCAAAGCTATAGTGAAGGCAAATGACCAACATTTATCCTTTTAAAATAAAATAGTACTGAATCATGGAAATTTGCTACATTATAATAAAAAAAAAAATGTATTAATTCAAAATAAATCACACTGTGCAGAGTGCTGTCTCTGTTTTTTGACCCAACAGCACACAGAGTCAGTGTTTGGCCTCTAGAGGCCGCTCTCTTAAAAGCAGACTGGATGCCGGAGAAACTATCAGGGCTTTGCAGATAGTTTCAGCAATCAACTATAGGTGCAGATTAATCAGCAAACACGATGAATCGGTTGACCTCTAGTTATAATAAACGTAAGGCTTTTTTTTTTTTTAACCCAGATTTGAGTGTAGCTGTGGGTATTTGTTATCATTCAGCCACAAGGGGGCACTAGTAAAGCCTGGTATTGAAGTTAGCTGCATGGGGTTCAGTCAGTATTCCAGTTTAACTCCAATGTGTTCAGTGGTGCTGAAGTAAGGAACTGTGCAAGAATCTCAAGATCTCCCTAGCTGTGGGTATTTGTAATCATTCAGCCACAAGGGGGCACTAGTGAAGCCTGGTATTGAAGTTAGCTGCATGGGGTTCAGTCAGTATTCCAGTTTAACTCCAATGTGTTCAGTGGTGCTGAAGTAAGGAACTGTGCAAGAATCTCAAGATCTCCCACTCCAACCTTTTTTAGGCAGGGGAATATTCATGCTTGAACACGTTATTTTTTTTTTTTTTTTAAGATTCAGTAAATGGTGAACTGTAATGCAACAGCATACAAAGATTCTGTACTCTTGTGTGCTTCAAAGTTTGTATACGACCCACATATAGGTGTGACGATCAAGTGTCCACATTCATTTAGTTATATCGTGTATACGTACGACACGGGTAACATATTGCATGTGGGAATTTTTCCTGCTGTTTACAGTTTCAGTGCATCTGAGCAGTGACCAGAACAGTAACAGTCTTCATCACTGTTCTGTCCATTCGAAATCATTTAAAAACCGAGTTTATACTTTGTTGAAGCCTTCTTTTTTGCTCTTTCTTTCCAGATCTTCAATTGTAACTTTCCACCACTGTCATGGTTACGATCAACTTATGATTAGAGATCATATAGTGGCACTGGACCACACACACTCTGCCTTTTCAAAGACTGCACGTCTCGTGTGCAGTAGGGTTCGAGTGCCTCTACCTTTGCTGATTCAGCAGTGTCCATTGGAGCTTCTGTGTCCTTCGATTCACCAAATTCTGCAAAGTAGAAAGAATATTTATATATTTAACTGTTGCACACCTCTATAAATGTTCGGCTTTTGTTTTTATATAAATCCTATAAGCTGGTTTACTTGTTTTAATTATTATATGAAACCCTTTATATACAATGTTTTTGAAAGATTTTAAGCCACAATTCTACATGAAAGAATGCAATCATCATCTGGTATTTTACTGCCTAGAATCGGTCCTCATTACTAGATAATATAGAAAATGGGACGTGACATTGTTTGAAAAGATACCAAGCCTGGAGTGACCTGTTTGTCTAATTCAGTGACTTTTTGAATCACTTGCTGGGAAAATCTGGTTATTTCCATTAAAAAAAAAAAATCCAACAAACCCCCTCCTGCCAGGGACATCTGCATGGCGTAGGCAACCTGCTCCTCCTCAGTCATGCTGCTGAAGTCCGGCAGTGATGTCACACCAGACTCGGGCTGAGAAACCGACATCTTCAGGAGAGCCTCCTCTGATTCTGAAGATACAAAGATGAATGACTTTTGTAAAGTCTAACAAATCACACTCTCAACTCCATTCAGTTTACTCGTGTAAACACCAAATGTCCATTCATTACAGTTTAATCATGGGCCTTTTAATGCACAACTACTCATGCAACTTGCGATTCTAAGCCATTGTTGAAGACTATTTATAATAATTACAGTCCAAATCCATACTCGTACTTCTTGAGTGAATAAGGTTCATTTTGAACACCATGCTGCTCACTATGACAATGAAAACCTTTATGAGTACTAAAATACTAATTACAAACATTTCAGTGAAACAATGTGCTACATCACTGTCACTGCCTGAGATTACTTTCGAGTCAAACGGTGTACGTTTATAATCTTGATGTTATCCCCACCATCAGCAGTTGGAGTGGTGATTCCTGCTTCAGCAGCTGATTGGGCAGCCGCTCTCCGAGCCTCCTCCTCCTGCCGCTGCCTCTGCTCCTCCATGGACACACGCAGAGCCTGATAGGGAGAGTGAGGAAATACATGAGATGTTTAACGCTCTAATCGTATAAATCCTTATAAAATCGTATAAAAAACTTTTTTTGCAACACGTTCAAGTTTTGCGCTATTTTTTTATGAACCAGGACAGGGTGTATTTACATTGCAGCGTGCAATAACATGCATATTACTATTATAGATAAATATATCCATAAAAATATGTCAATATTTAAATATACAAATGTAAATATATATATATATACATATACATAAAGTATTTTGTATAAATGCTACAATAAAAATATATACTTTTTTTGTTTAAATCACACATTGTAGACCATTAAAAGTAAAAAAAAAAAAATGTAAATAAAATAAAAGTTCTTTCTGTGCAACCCAATACCAAATTTTTTCACAGCCTGGTACCAACCCTCAGTCAGTGTCCTTGGTTTAAAAGCTACTCAACTACAAACGGCTATTCTAAACAGAATCTTCGGTTTTCTGGATTTACAACAAACTAGATTAGGCTGTTGAGTCACTCACTTTGATGCAGTTGGTGTCAAGTTTTAGTTTTTCTTATTACTCATTGTATGCCAGAACTGCTCCTAAAATATACTTCAACCATTAAGGGAGCTACTGAAGAAAAACCATTTAAGACATTTGAGCTTGCTGTGTGAATCCTGTTTAAATCGATTTCATAATCTAATCAGTTCATCTGCTGATAATAAAAACTACCTTCATATAAATCCTACAAACACTCAACCACACGTTCTAGAAATACAAAAAAATAGTACAAATTCCACTCAATACTGTATATTTGGCATCTTTCAAGCTGCATTAGTTTATTAAGATTAGTCTGTGCTAATGAAGCGCCAGGATCTTATGCGCCCTGTATAAAAAAGACAAAAGAGGAGGTGCATCCAAACAAAGACAAGCAAGGTTAGTGTCCTCATCAGCAGACACAGCAAATCCAATAAAAAATATTTTTGATATTCTTTTTATTATATATTTTGAAAAAAAATATAAAAGCCTTCTCTTTAAAGATTCATCTTTGTGTGTATATTTTACTTGAGTCCCATCATAGAGACTAATAAATAAAATCAAAGAAGGAAACCAAATAGCGCAATTGAAGAAACCAGAACACTATGCTTCTCATCAGTGTGTGACTCTCAAAGTTTGTTTCCCAGTACTGCAATCTTACCAGAGCGAGCTCAGGGTCAGCGCTGGGATCCACCCCGAACTCGAAGTCACTGGCTCCCAGACCCATCATGGTGCCCCCCTCGCCTGCCAGGATAGGAGAGGAAAGCAAAGCATCTGCCAAGCTTGGGCCGGGAGGCACAGTAACCAGGTGAGAACCCGTTCCTTCCTTTCCATTCAAGGTGTTTACAAACGCGGTCAACTTTTCAGTGTTCACCTCCTACAGAAACAACAACAACAACAAAAAAAGGGTGAAACGATAAAACAGTGATGAAAACCATGGCATATCAACACCCAGTCTCAGCAGGTCTACAGTAGCTCATGTTTTATTGTCCACTCCTAACATGAAGCTGATTCTATTACTCATTGCTGCTCACATGGTTGAAAAATAAACAGATTTACTAGAAAGCAGGTAACTTGCAGTGGCCAAACCCCCTAGAAAACATGTACCATGGTAATGGATGTTTTGGAAAAGAAGAAATTATTTAAATAGTATTTATTCACACACTACAGAAAAAAATAAATACATAAGTTCTTCTAATTAACCAAAAGAACCAGAGCCAGTCACCTCCTCTCCAAAATTGATCACATCCACATTGACCTTCTCTTTCTTCAGACGCTTAGCCAGTTTCACCAGCTGTGAAAGAGAAATTGTTTCAATTTAGATTCCTAGTCACCAACAGTTTTAAATCAAAGGTCTGAACACTTATCCCACACATGCTTACATCTTTCTCATTGTCCTCCACTGGGCTGCCCACGAAAGCGATGATCCTCATCTTGTGGTTCTTTCCCTGTCTGTGCTTCAGTGCCAACTATAAACACAAACGCAGATAAAAGCATATCTCGGCAGCACACATGTAGAGGTCAGTGTATTGAACAACAGAAAAGGACTCACATGGGCTACTCTGATGCCAGTACAAAAGCTTATCTTGCCACGGGGCTGAACGGCGTGCAGTTTGGAGAGGATGCGCCCCGTGTCTGGCGTTAGAGTAGTCAGGACCTCGCAGTTACTGCAAACACAACCCCACACAATCATATACTATAGCACAAATCAGGTAATCAGGTGTGTGAGTGTTTTTAACACACACACACACACACACACACACACACACACACACACACACACACACTAATTTCCGGACTATTAAGCGCACCCAAATATAAGCCGTACCTGTCTACAAGCCGTATGTCTACATTGAATTTGATGAACTTTACACAGGCTTTAATGAAACACAGTGTCTGTTACATGGCTTGTATCTAAACAGTAGCCTACCAAGAAAGTCATTGTTCACTGTCTTCCTCCTTCCTTTCACAACTATTTCTCTCGGGAGTTTATCTTTTAGCATCGTCGTGATTTTAAAAATCACCATCGGTGAAGCTTTTCTCCTAATGCCGCGCAGCTCAGAACACAGGTGAAGTGTGTGTTTTCATGCCCTGTTGTTTTCAGCGTGACGAATGATTCGCATTTTCTGTTGACAGTCCGAGTGAGCAGCAGGTCAAACGTCAGAGGAACATCATCCATATTTATGATGTGGTGCGGCCTGATTCACTCGGAGCGCATCTGATTTAATATAAAGAGTTTCATTGGTTCACCTGAACCTGTTCGGCCATTTTTATTGGTCTAATGTTATGGGGCCTAGTTTTTGGTTTGAAGCTTGTGAAACCAGGAAAAACCCAAGAAAATCCATTAATTAGCTGCTTCGTTGTTTAAGCCGCGGGGGTTCCAAAAGTAGGAAAAAAAGTAGCGGCTTATAGTCCGGAAAATACGGTACACACACACACACACACACACACACACGTGTGTAAAGGTTAATTAAAGTTTTTTTTTCATACTGTGTGTTATATTAACTAAGTCTACTCATTTGCCCAGTCTATATACATTTTTTTCCTTAGGGAGATGATGAAGGCTGATCGAATTAAAATAAGATGCACACAATTAAAGCACACTATGAAATGTAGCTACACTTATTGAAATTATATTTGCATCTCTAAAAACACCACGGGTTTACCTTCATATAAGAGGTTGTCATACACCACCTACATTGTCAATCGGACCACTAACGGAAATCACTAGATATTTGTGTTTGATAACACCTCACTCAGAAGTAGTTTCCAGTTAAAACTCTAAATCTCTTGCGAATCGTTCAGCACGGCGTACTGGAATAAATGATGCTCCAGTGTACATGTGCCACTATGCAATCAGAGGTCATGTTCAGAAAATGTATTCGGACCATTGTCATGATGCAATATACACTACATGACCACCTGACCACAGCTTTTCACTGGCTGCTCTGTTAGTGAGGCCAGTGGGGAGATCTGAGGAGCAATCTGCGTTTCATCCCAAAGCTTTTCAGTGGGCTCAGGGCTCTGTGTAGGACACTGGAGTTCTTCCACTTCAATTTTAACACACCGTGTCATCACAGAGCTCGCTTTGTGCATGGGGGCATGGTGACGATGAAACTACAGTACGCAAATATTCTATGCAACTGTACGCGTTCAACTTTGGAAAAACGGTGTGTGATGATCAGGTGTCCTCACACTTTTTTGTCCACGCAGCATACATTTCGATTTATGCTTTTATTAATTTAATTTAAATTGGCACTAATCGAACAGTGACAACAGTAATCAAATCTGATTTACAAGGGTCTAGAACTACGCACCCGGAGCGACATTTTCACAGGTGACATAATTTAACTTTCCACACTGGTGCAGTGTGAACATCTGTTCCGCTTTTAAGAATTTCATAGCGAATTCATTCATTTATCAGCGCACTGTAGTATCCGCATGCCATGCAATCCCAGTCCATCGACAGCTCCAAGCAGTACCTGGCTGTCATCGAAGTACAGCATGAAAGCATCAGTCATTGAATGAAAATGTACAGCGAATTGCATAGTATTGTGTACTTTCCTTTATTGTCGTGACTGCTTGTCCTGCTTTTTTTTTTTTATCCACAATTCCTGATCGATCAGAAGATGACACCTACTTAAATACGAATCACCGCCTTCCCCTTTGTGTACTTACTTGGCCATAGTGATGAGCCCGACATTGTTTTCCGGATTGCTGCGTGTCTTCGAGTGACAAACGATATTGACAGCGTCCTGCTGTGCCTGTAGTCGCGTGGGCAGGAAGTCACCATTTCTCATGTACTCACTGTTGTCTACACTGGAAAGCAAAAAAAAAAGAAAGTAAAAATGAATGAGTATAGAGATTGTGGGCATTGTTTAGATAAAGTTCGGCATTACATTATAACGGAGAGAATAAACCATAGCAGAGATCAGGCTTCGTCAGTAAGATACTAGTGTGGCAAGTTTACGTTATAACTATATGTATTTGTACTATGCTGTTGCTATGCCAACCCAGTTGTTTGCTTGGGTATTGCCCGATTTCTCATGTACTTAATAATGTAAAGTTTGTTGTCTTTAACTGTAACTATGTAAACGAAATGAGAGCAGCCTCCCCTATAGAAAAGAGATTCCCACTTTAGACTATTGCTACATGCAACAGTATTTCTACACTTTCCTGAAAGCAAAAGCACCTCATGTGCATATAGGATCTACATCTGTGCCGAATTCAGTGGCATCAAAATGTATCACCCATGACAAATGGACAAATCTATAAAGAAAAAAAAACAATTAAGGTTATGTAGAAGAGAAACAAGGAAACAAAAATAAATATGCCTAGGGAATTTCCAGTTTTAGTTTGAGACCTGATCCGAGTGAAAAGCATGATCTCATTTCTTTTGGAAAACCGCCATATTTTTCATAACAAGGTTTTTTATGGGCTGGTGAAAGCTTCCCTGGAATATATAACAAGCAAAATAGCTTTTTGATCAACCAAAAAACGTTTTTTTTTGTTGTAAACAAACAAAATGTTTAGCACATGTGAAACTTTTGTTTGTGTGAGAAAGAGAGAGCGAGAGCAAAAGAGAGAGAGAGAGAGAGAGAGAGAGAGAGAGAGTGTGAGAGAGATAGAGAACGCTATATCATGCGTTCCCCTACAAACATTTTGGAATGGAAAGACCAATTCATGTTTTTTTGCTGTATGGAAAGACGTGACAATGGATCAGAATTTCAGCTTTCATTTGCAGTTATTTTTATCTGAACGTATACTTTTGGTTTCAGCCCTGGGTTTCACGTGTAAAGACTGCATTTGTTGTTAATAAGGGATAAACCAACATGAAGACCCTAAAGCCGTCTATGGGAGAAAAGCAAGCATTAAAGTTTAATAACAAAAAGAAAAAAGAAAAGGAAGAAAACCAATCATCATTGCTAAAGCATTGAAATATCCTACAAAGAAGACATTGAGATCTGTATGAATTCGAAGGCCGGATTGAAATTCACAAACAAACACAGAGGTAAGCGACAACTGGTCGGAAACCAATACTAGTTTCAGAAGGAACATGCATTTGTTCCTAAAAAAAATGATAATAGACAAGGTGTTTCCAAACTTTTGACAGGCACTCCAGGGATAAAACGATTCCTCAATCAAATAATGAATACAAAAAAAGCATTGAGGCAAATTATTTGCCCTTATTACTCCACACGGAGCACTGCGTTTCCCCACAGACCATTATTACAGATGCACCACCCGCTAAACTTTGGAACGGGGAGAAAACAGCGAGGGGTGAGGAGAAGATTCATGCCGAGGAAAACGACAAAAGGTTTCCAAAGTTTTGGAATAACTTTACACTAAAATGCTGTTCAGTGCATTTACCATTTTCAAAGCAATTTGAAATTGTAAATTTTTCTTAATATATATATATATATTTGTATTTTGATGTAATATGCCAATTAAATGAATTTAGTTTTCACAGATGTTCTTGTATTCCATTTCAGCAATAATTTTATACTTTTCTAAAAAGGAAACAGATTACTTGTTCCTTTTAAGAGACGTCTCATTTTCTTTCATATTGCGCTTTAAAAAGGAAAAGTACTTCTTATCCAATCACTCGCTTTATTTAATGGAATAAGCTAAATGGATTCAGAAGTCTACACACTGTATTTCAATTTACACAAAATATAGGAGAAACTCTTCATGAAGCAAGACAGTTATTCAAAACACACTGCCAGAACAAAGAGAAATGTCAGTTTCACCTTCTAATGAGAAAACTGGAGGAAAAAGGGCTCACTAGTATTAAGTTGGTCTGCCAACAAAGGGGGCATGTTAGAAGTTTGTGGACCCCCATAAGATTTTTTGACCATCACATTCCACATTTGCTGTTAGAATAACCTGCACTATTCTGAGATGTTCCACTAGATTTTGAAATGTGTTTGTGGAGGCACAATTGAGGAAAAATCACCCTGATCTGTTTTCAGTGGCTTCATGGACATCCAGATAAGGATGGGTTCCTCTTGAGATTCATCCTCAGATCATCTCTGGGAGTTTATTATTTTTTTATTAACTTTTTCTCCTTTCATTTTATAACTTTATCTCCAAAAAGCTGCTTTGGGACAATGTCCATTGTTAAAAGCACTATCAAACTGAATTAAAAATAAATGTATGTAATTATTGATGTAAACATTGTATTCCTTTTACTCCCCAACCTCACTATGTACACGAAGCTCCGCCCCCAGGATCCACGACGGACTGTAAGTTGATTGACAGGAAACGCATCCAATAACAAGCAAGCATTCCGGCCCGGAAGTCAGTTTTCCAAACCGGTGCTTGTGCTCAGGCCAGGGATTAAACATCGATTTTTATAATTGTTCACATCTCCTCAAGACCAATTGCAAAAAAATAGAAAGTGAATAAATATATATATATATTTCTATTTATTTATTTATTGACTACTGCACCTTTAAATAAGCTAGCACATTTCAGCATCATAGTGACAAAAACCAACGGAAAACAATAGCCAGGTTGATAACGTGTCAATAATGAGACGACCTAGTGATGAATTAATTACTTGTATAAATAATTTAAAAAGAAGATAAAGAAGGAGGTAAGTACAGTAGAGAAATAACACCAATAAAAAAGAATAATTAATCCAGGTTTATCCTGCTATCCTATTCAGCTACCTGGATCCGGTCACTGCTGTGGAACAATGAAGCGCACTCCGTCATTTACACCAAACTCTGTTATTAATTAACATTTTATTTATCGTAATTATTCTACATAAAAAGGATAATTGTGCTAAAACGCATCTTTAACCAGACGGCGAACGCGTTAGCTAGCAGCTAAGACCGATAATGACTCAGGAGAATACCGAGATCACTTGAACGATTCAATTCGATCCCGTTCCCCGAGTCATTAATGTCAAACCTTTATTACACCTTTAAAACTCTAAACATCAAACCCCGAGCATCCGAACCGCTCATGTAAACCCAAAAGAAAGGAAATTCTTTTATTTCTTACCAGACCATAGTGCTTTCGAGCACCATCTTGGAACGTTTCTACTCACTAACAACGCGGATGCTGATTGGTCCAAATCACTCTTTTCATAACGACGCAGCTGATTGGCCGAGTTTTTCGGTATCTTTATTGACGCCTCCTATCGGTGTATTTCTGTTTTACAAGAGACTTGCTAACAATTCACTCTCATATTAATATACCTTTATATATTAATATTTACTATAATATTTTTTATTATTAAACGATGCATGTAGATCATTCATTCACACACACACACATATATATTGCGGCCTGGTGCAAACAGTGCAAACAAAAGAACAGTACAGACAGACAGAGTGCAGACAGACAACACAAGACAAGACAAAAACCAAGTATAGCGCCGACTAGTAAACCTACTGTATACTTAAATATACAGTACTGTGTGAGGAGAAATGTAAAAACTATACCCAGGAGAAAGTACAAACAGAACAGAGCAATGTAGTGCAAAAAAACAGCAACAAGGAGGTGCAAAGACAGCATGTAAACATTATACTGAATACAAGGTGCAAGTATAAATAATAATAAATAGACACTGTCATGTCACAATGTTTCTTCCTTGGACCAGTTTGATAGATTCTGACCACTGCAGACTGGGAAACATTCAAGAGGAGCTGCAGTTTTGGAGATGCTTAGACTCAGCCATCACCATTTGGCCCTCGTCAAATTTGCTCAAATCCTCATGCCTGCCGATTTTTCCTGCTTCTAACACGTCAACTTTGAAGACAAAATGTTAATTTGCTGCCTAATAAATCCCACCCACTAACAGGTGCCATGATGAAGAGATAGTGTTATTCACTTTACCAGTTATGCCTGGTCAGTGTGGATAATACAGATACATATGAATCATTTTTTCAAATATAATTAATCTTTAAATGTCATCAGTGCTTATTCTCCACAAGTGAGTTGTGAGGTGGAGGAGAAGGAAAAATTTTGGAGTGAGTTAGATGAAGTGGTAGAAAAAAAAGAAAGATTGGTGATTGGGGCAGACTTCAATGGGCATGTTAGGTGAAGGGAACAGAGGTGATGAGGAGGTGATGGTAGGTATGGCTTTAAGGAGAGGAATGTGGAAGGGCAGATGGTGGTAGATTTTGATAAAAGGATGGAAATGGCAGTGGTAAACACTTATATTAAGAAGAAAGAGGGACACAGGGTGATGTAGAAGAGCGGAGGAAGAAACATTTTGGAGTGAGTTAGATGAAGTGGTAGAAGGTGTACCTAAAAAAAAAGAAAGATTGGTGATTGGGGCAGACTTCAATGGGCATGTTAGGTGAAGGGAACAGAAGTGATGAGGAGGTGATGGTAGGTATGGCTTTAAGGAGAGGAATGCGGAAGGGCAGATGGTGGTAGATTTTGATAAAAGGATGGAAATGGCAGTGGTAAACACTTATATTAAGAAGAAAGAGGGACACAGGGTGATGTAGAAGAGCGGAGGAAGGTGCACTCAGGTATGTTCTATGTAGGAGCTGTAACCTGAAGGAGATTGGGGACTGTAAGTTGTTGGCAGGGGACAGTGAAGCTGGACAGCATCGGATGGTGGTCTGTAGGATGGTTTTAAAGGTAAAGGAGAAGAGGAGGAGAGTGAGGACTGAAAGAAGAATAAGATGGTAGAAACTGAAGGAGGAAGAGTGTAGTGTGAGGTTCAGGGAAAAGGTCAGACAGGGGCTCGGTGGTGGTGAAGAGGTGCTGGATGATTGGGCAACTACTGCAGGAGTGATGAGGGAGACAGCTAAAAAGGTACTTGGTGTGACATCTGGAAATAGAGAGGAAGACGAAGAGACTGGTGGAGGAGACTGGTGGTGGAATGAGGAAGTGCAGGAGAGCATAAGGGAAAAAAGGTTGGTAAAACAGAATTGGGATCGACAGAGAGATGAGGAAAGTAGGCAGGAGTACAAGGAGATGCCGCAGCAGGTAAAGAGGGATGTGGCGAAAGCCAGGGAAAAGGCGTACGAGGAGCTGTATGAGAAGTTGCACACTAATGGAGGATGTATGGATTTGTACCGATTGGCCAGGCAGAGGGACTGAGTTGGGAAGAATGTGCAGCAAGTTAGAGCAAAAAAGGGTGGAGATGGAAAAGTGTTGACTAGTGATGAAAGTGTGTTGAGAAGATAGAGGGAGTATTTTGAGCAGCTGATGAACAAGGTAAATATGAGAGAGAGAGAGAGAGAGAGAGAGAGAGAGAGAGAGAGAGAGAGAGAGAGAGAAGGTTGGATGATGTGGAGATGGTGAAACAGGAAGTGGATAAGATTAGTAAGGAGGAAGTGAGAGCAGCGATTAAGAGGATGAAGAGTGGAAAGTCGGTTGGACCAGATGACATACCGGTTAAAACATGGCGATTTTTAGGCAGTGGAGTTTTTAACTAGATTGTTCAGCAAGATTTTGGAAGGTAAGAGGATGCCTGAGGAATGGAGAAGGAGTTTGCTCGTACCGATCTTAATGAATAAGGGAGATGTGCAGACCTGCAGTAACTACAGGGTAATTAAGTTGATCAGTCACACCATGAAGTTATAGGAAAGAGTAGTGGAAGCCAGGCTGAGAGAAAAGGTGACCCTCTGTGAGCAGCAGTATGGTTTCATGCCAAAGAAGAGCACCACAGATGCCTTATTTGCTTTAAGAATGTTGATGGATAAGTATTGAGAAGGTCGAAAGGAACTGCATTGTGTGTTTGTGGATTTAGAGAAAGTGTACGACAGGATGTAGAGATAGACGTTGTGGTATTGTATGAGGAAGTCAGGTGTGTCAGAGAAGTATGAGGATGGGGCAAGACATGTATGAGGACAGTGTGACAGCAGTGAAGTGTGCAGTAGGAACGACAGACTGGTTCAAGGTGGAGGTTGGACTGCATCAAAGATCGGTTTTGAACCCTTTACTGTTTGCAGTGGTGATTTACAAGTTGACGGACGAGGTCAGACAGGAGTCTCCCTGGACTATGATGTTTGGGGATGATATTATTTGTGGTGAGAGTAGGTAGCAGGTTGAGAAGAGCCTGGAGAGGTGGAGGAACACCCTGGTAAGAAGGGGAATGAAAGTCAGTAGGAGTAAGACAGAGTACATGTGTGTGAATAAAAGTGAGGGCAGTGGAGTGGTGCGGTTGCAGGGAGAAGAGGTGGAGAAGGTAGAGGAGTTTAGGTACCTGGGGTCAACAGTAAGTAATGGAGAGTGTGTTAAAGAAGTGTAAAAAAGAGTGCAGGCAGGGTGGAGTGGGTGGAGAAGAGTGATAGCAGGAGTGATTTGTGATAGAAGAGTATCTGTGAGAGTGAAAGGGAAAGTTTATGGGACTGTGGTGAGACCTGTGATGTTGTATGATTTAGAGACAGTGGCAGTGAGTTTTACCAGTTATAATTTTACCTTTCCACCGGTCATTTATACTTATAATCACGGATATATGGAGTAAACAAATTATATATATATATATATACAAATTGTCATGAGCCAAATCTCATCAGGCAGCAGGAGGAATTCTGTGAATATAAAAGTCATTGTCAAATAAATGAAAAGGATTTGCAGACAGAGACTAAGTATGTTAGATTTACTTAACTGTTGATTTGTCAAGTTGCTTTTATTGACCTCATTTTAAAGAGCTACAGAAAGGTGGCAAATAAAAGAAAACCAAAATAGTATAAAGTGTCTTAGTAAGGCTTTGAGCACCTCATTAAAAAACTCATCTCAATCATACATACAGTAATACCAAAAAAAAAAAAAAAGAAGAAAATGATATGCACAAATTCCTTTAAGACACACAGAGATACTATTAATAATGAAACAACCTTGTTATAAACAGCCAAGAGTATAAAATGAAGATTCACCTAAAAACAATAAAAATCTGTAACATACAGTTTTATAGAAACTAGGAAACAGATCAGCATTTTTTTTTTACTGTACTGCATGAACCAACAGGAAGTACTTTTTACATTAGTTTATTTTTTTTTTTACATTACAAGGAATAACATATATATCAATAAATACTTATTTTTCAATGCTTGTATCCTAAAATGGTTTTCATTAGCACAATAAACTCTGATCATTTTCTGAAAATCACGTCTACGATAGAAATCCAAATCTACAATACCTTTTTTTTATTTTGATGTTCATAAATCATAATTTATGATCAATCTAATATGAATATGTAAGGCACTGTAAAAATATGTAAACTTTTCAGAGCGAATGCATATTTTTTTTGTGCAAAAACAGTAATTACCACATACTGGGCAAGAAAGGCTCTTAAAAATCCAATTCAGTCCAAATAAAACCGAGACATATCCAACAATTAAAATGCTGCATCACATTAGGGAAAAGACAATAAAACAGACAAAAAACAAAAAACAAAAAAAAACATTCCAGACCGCACCGTTTAGATAAACATGCCACAAGGCTTAGTTGGGAAACAATAAGAAAAAGCTGAAACAAATAGGAGCACTTATTTAAAAAATGTATATTATTAAATAGGGGTGTAACATACACAAAATTCACGGTTTGGTAGGTACCTTGGTTTTTAAGTCACAGCTCGGTTCAGTTTTGGTACAGTTAGAGGGGAGAAATGCAAAACAAAATTGCTTGTCGTTTATTATTATTATTATTATATGTGATAATCAACATTTGAACAGTTGACATTTTTTATAACATTTTAAATAAATTGTCTGCTTGGTTAAAAAAATATATAGAATACTTTTGTTTTTATAAAATGGAATAAATAAAATTAATGCAATAGACTTTATGATGTTGATTAAACTGGGTAAGACCCCATTTGAGTAATACAGGTGTGTGTGTGTGTGTGTGTGTGTGTGTGTGTGTGTGTGTTTTACACTTAATATTTTATTTTCTCAAGATATGATCTACTTAACAATTCTACTTATTTCAGCATACTTTAGTCTTCATTCACTCCCTTGATTTGTGAAATTGTCAGGATTTTCTACTTTTAAAGAGAAATTCTTGAGGCTAAACATAAAAAGCTAAAAACCACAGTGCTAGCATTAGCCGCTAGCCACTTCCTGGTTAGCCACAGTGACACTGCGCTAACTATAGTTTCTTTTTTCTTTTTTAAATACACCTGGTATTGTTGTGTATGTATCGAAGTATCAAAGTAATGAAACAAATGTGCTCAAAGTGCGAGACAACAAACTTGTGGTCCACCGCTTATTTTCCTGAGGGAACACAGATTGTAACCGTTACGATCCGAAAGCCCTGTACCGAAAAACTTTGGTACGCATACGTGTACCGTTACACCCCTATATTTAATTAGAACATCAAGCCTGTAAATTCTTGTGTAACCCAAACCGAACAAGAACCGTCTGCCAGATTTACACACGTTTTGATCACCTGTAAAGTGAAAAGCATGTTCCTGACACAGCATGTTTGCATTTTGTCAACTTTATAAAAGGGCAAGTGCACAGGCTGCTGGAAGCATGAAACATAAGAGACACAAAAAAACCCCACCCCATTTAGAACGAAATGAACATAGAGAAATTAATATAAAGAAACTATGAAAATATAAATTATTTGCATACATTAATACTAAAAAGAAAAAAAAAACCTGAAGAATGCAAGCAAAGCAATGTGTCTTATAGTAGAAGTGCCATTACTGCATGCTGAGTAAACTTTTTATCCGGCAAGAATCGGAACAATATAATACAGGATTGTAAAGGAGACATCATAATTTCTAAAGCTCAACCGACAGTTTTCTGGCTTTAATCACGTTTGCATAAGTTCTGCAGTAGGGCTGAATAATATGATGATCACTACAACCACTAATTATGTATGTACACCTTTTTAAAATGCATATATTTGTGTGTGTGCAGTTTCTCTCATCATAAAGACCGTAGATCAGAAACCGTGAATTTAAATATTTCACCCTACTCCCTTCTCTCCAGAGCTCCGTACTGTGCTGTACCCTTAATACCGCACCTCTCCTGAACGTTTACTCATCGATTTGACTAAATATTGGTCACGTTGGCAAATGTGCCTCGCCATTTTTTTGTATTTAAAACCAGTCTGTATTTCCACCCTCTGTATATTTTCAATTATTTATTATATTATATATAATAAAAAAATTAAAACAAATTCCTGCTCCACCAATAAAACAAAGCAGTCCATTTCAATCTGCTTACCCAAGGGGTAAGCTCAGTGTTCAACATGTTCCAATAATAATAAAATAAAAAAACCTTCCATGTGAATCTTCATGCATTACACAGGAGGGTGGAAAAGAGGAAAAAATAATAATAAATGAACCGTTAATTTTACTTAAGTATTTTAAAGAATTCATATTTGGCATGTGGTTGTGGGATTGCTAACACAATGTCCTTTTAGCAGCAACCCTGGATGCAGAGGACACCCAGGAAACACTTTTAACAGCTTATGTGTGCCTTGCTGCAGTGTAAAGTACTTTCTCTTTGCACCTTCTCATTACTGTCTGCTGATGTCCATCCATTAAAACCTCTGGCTGCCTTCTTTAATGCAGTATATCACCGTTCCTAAGAGGAAATAACACAAAACGTGATTGTCTTTATGATTTTGCCTCTTTTTCATTCTCATTAGCAAAAATATGTTACTGTTCTTAAACAAACTAAATAAATAATAAAACCACCACACAAGGCAAACAGTAAAATGTTAAAACCCTGTATCTCCGTTTATCACCTCTACATTTATGCGTACAAAGAAAAATATTGCTTTTGGTTTTATTTCGTAGGTAGATTTTAAATGTGCAAATATCTAATGCAAATACTAACATTTGAAAGTTAATAGGTAGACAATAATCATATCATATTATATATATCCTGTCCATCGTCGTCACTCCCAACGAAAACCTCAACATCTTCAGCTCTGTCTCTAATTCATACATCGCAGGTCTCACCACAGTCCTATAAACTTTCCCTTTCACTCTCACAGATACTCTTCTATCACAAATCACTCCTGCTATCACTCTTCTCCACCCACTCCACCCTGCCTGCACTCTTTTCTTCACTTCTATAACTCACTCTCTATTACTTTGCACTGTTGATCGCAGATACCTAAACTCATCCACCTTCTCCACCTCTTCCCCCTGCAACCGCACCACTCCACTGCCCTCCCTTCACGTACTTCTGATACACCTGACTTCCTCATAAAAATACCACAAAACTCCTATCTCGGCACCCTGTCGTACGCTTTCTCTAAATCCACAACACACAATGCAACTCCTTCTGACTTTTTCTATATTCTCTTAGGACCTACGTTCATCTTGCTTTATATTTAATAAATAAATAAATCAATCAATAATCTAAACTAAACCGCGCCGCTTGGTGGTGCTGTTGCCAAAGGGTTTTTTTTTTTTTTTTGCTTGCATCAGATCATCCAAAATATTCAACTCAAAACAATTTTAAAAGCATTGCATCATAGTATTAGCTCATATTTTAGGCTTACATTTAAACAATAGCTACTAACAGGCAAACAAAAAAATAAAAAAGTTAAACACAAAACTCTTGTCGTACACACTGCATACACACACTGGAGCATGTTGCAGTAGGCATGGCAATGCTCAAAGCAAATGTAAGCAAGACCAAAGACACACTTTGTTGATGAAAGAGGACTGGAGAAGAATCAGCAGCCTACAGTAAATGCTGTGGTACCTCTGATAACCACTCTGTACAACTGTGGTTTGAAAAGTTCAATGCCTACGTTTAAGGTAAGCTGCAGGTTACCACACCAGTCTAACCCTAACCCTAACCATTCTCCTCTGATTCCACTTAACCAAGGAATTTCCACCCACACTGGATGTTTTTTGTTTCCACACTATGCATGCAAACCTGTGTGACTGAAATATTCAACCAACCCATTTGGCACACCCACAAAAAAAACATGCCACAGTTTGAATCACTGATGTACATCGGATCACATTTTCCTCATTCTGCTGTTAGATGTGAATATAAAATGAATGTTTTGACACATTTTTGGCAGTACTTCTCTTTCCATTAGAAAATATGTAGTGTTTGCTGGTAAATTAAAAAGGAAATTTGAATTAACTAACAAATCTAACATTCACTTCTGGTAGATTTGCTAGATCATTACTAGAACATAATCATTTGCTGCAGACCCTCTATGCAAGTAAGGAGTCATCAGTGAGGCATCATGTGCACGACACTGCTCACAGATCTAACATTACCAGGTCGACTGCATACAGAAAATATGTATTATTAAAGAAAAGTGCACGTAAACGTACCCACCTTTAGAGTGTTGTATCTGCCATGTCGCTTGCAAGAGGAGTAGCAGAGAAGTCAGGGTGAGGCTCGTTCTCTGTTAAAATGAATGCCATTTCAAAGCAATATTCATGTAGGCAGACTAAGTTATCATGCAGGAATATGCACGAGATGAAAAAATGTGAAAAAGTGTTGGCCCTGATTTCACACTTTGTTTTAGATCATCAAACTAATCTGAATATTAGTAAAAGATAACACAAATTAACAAGGCAGTTTGAAAATTAAGGTTTTTATTATTGAGGGAAAACAAAATCCAAAACTACATGGCCCCGTGTGAAAAAGTGTTTGCCCCCTAAACCTAATAACTGGTTGGGCCACTCTTAGCAGCAACAACTGCTACAATCAAGTGTTTGAGATAACTTGTGATGAGTCTGTTACAGTGCCGTCGAAAAATTTTGTTCCACTCATCTATGCAGAATTGTTGTAATTCAGCCACATTGGAGAGTTTTCGAGCATGAACCGCCTTTTTAAGGTCATGCCACAGAATCTCAATAGGATTCAGGTTAGGACTTTGACTAGGCCACTCCAAAGTCTTCATTTTGTTTTTCCACAGCCATTCAGAGGTGGACAGTCTTTTTCTTATGGTGGAGTCATGAACACTGACCTTATCTGAGGCAAGTGAGGCCTGCAGATCTTGGATGTTACTGTGGGGTCTTTTGTGACCTCCTGGATGAGTCGCTCTTGGGGTCATTTTGGTCGGCCGGCCACTCATGGGAAGGTTCTCCACTGTTCCATGTTTTTGCCAGTTCTAAAGCTTTGACTTTATAACCTTTTCCAGACTGATGGATCTCAATTACTTTCTTTTTCATTTATTTCTGCATTTTTTTGGATCTCGGAATGATCTCTAGCATTTGAGGCTCTTTTGGTCTACTTCAATTTGTCAGGCAGGTCCTATTTAATAGATTTCTTGATTGCGAACAGGTGTGGCAGTAATCAGGCCTGGGTGTGTCTAGAGGAATTCAACTCGGGTGTGATAAACCCCAGTTTTAACATGGGGGCAAACACTTTCACACAGGGCCATGTAGTTTTGGATTTTTTTTTACCTCAATAAAAAAAAAAACTTTAACAACTGCATTGTGTGTTCATTTGTGTTATCTTTTACCAATATTTAAATTAGTTTAAAGAGCTGAAACATTAGTGTGACAAACATGCACAAAAATAAGGAACGCTGTATAGTCATTATATATTATCTATAATACATAGATATAAATAAATAAATACATAGAGGTGCATATTAATAAATTAGAATGTCATGGAAAAATGTATAAGTAATTTAACTAAAATTGTAAAACTTGTGTATTCAAAAAATTAAATGCACAGACTGACAATAGACCGACGTAGTTCGAGTCTTTGGTTCTTTTAATTGTGAATATTTTGTCTAACATTTAACAAAAACCCACAAATTCACTATTTCAAAAAATGAGAATATGGTAACATGCCAATCAGCTAATCAACTCGAAACACCTGCAAAGGTTTCCTAAGCCTTCACAATGGTCTCTCAGTTTGGTTCACTAGGCTACACAATCATGGGGAAGACTGCTGATCTAAAACTTGTCCAGAAGACAATCATTAACACCCTTCACAAGGAGGGGAAGCCAAAAACCTTCATTGCCAAAAAAGCTGTTGTTCAAAGTGTTGTATCCACTGGCAAAAGTACACAACCAACTGAGAAAACCACAGCCTTGAGAGGCTTATCAAGCAAAATCGATTCAAGAATTTTTGTGAACTTCACAAGGAATGGACTGAGGCTGGGGTCAAGGCATCAAGAGCCACCACACAGACGTGTCAAGGAATTTGGCTACAGTTTTCGTATCCCTCTTGTTAAGCCACTCCTGAACCACAGACAATGTCTGAGGTATCTTACCTGGGCTAAAGAGAAGGAAAAACTGGACTGTTGCCCAGTGGTCCAAAGAACTCTTTTCAGATGGGAAGATTTAACTTGGAAACCAAGGTCTTGGGAGTCTGGAGGAGGGGTGGAGAAGCTCATAGCCCAAGTTTCTTCAAGTCCAATGTTAGGTTTCCACAGTCTGTGATGATTTGGGGAGTCATGTCATCTGCTGGTGTTGGTCCACTGTGTTTTTGAAAACCAAAGTCACTGCACATGTTTACCAAGAAGTTTTAGCGCACTTTATGCTTTCTTCTGCTGACCAGCTTTTTAAAGATGACGATTTAATTTTCCAGCAGGATTTGGCACCTGCTCACACTGCCAAAGCGCCAAAGCTTGGTTAAATGACCATAGTGTTGGTGTGCTTGACTGGCAAGCAAACTCACCAGACCTGAATTGTCAAAAGGAAAATGAGAAACAAGAGAATCAAAAATGCTGAGCTGAAGGCCACTGCCAAAGAAACCTGGGATTCCATACCACCTCAACAGTGCCACAGACCAATCGCCTCCATGCCAGGCCGAATTGAGGCAGTAATTAAAGCAAAATCAGCCTCTACCATGTTTTGAGTACATATACAGTAAATGAACATACTTTCCAGAAGGCCAACAATTCACTAAATGTTTTTTTTCTATTTTAATAATGAAGTATTAAAATTTAGAAATAGTGAATTGGTAGGTTTTTGTTAAATGTGAGCCCAAATCATCACAATTAAAAGAACCAAAGACTTGAACTACTTCAGTCAGTGTGCATTTAATTCACAATATGAGTTAAATCACTGAAATAAATAAACTTTTCCACGACAAACAAATGTATTCACCTGTGTGTATATATGATATATTTCTCACAATATACAACATGCCCTGATTCATTTCCCTGCATACAAAAACAGTGTATTTGCATTAAAAAAAAAGGTGCCACCATCCTATCCCTCCACCCCTTTACCTTCACTTCCTGGTGTGTCTGAGGTGGGAGATACAGCACTGTCACCAAGTACGGGAGTCGACTCCTCGTCTGACTGAGTTTGTTCCGAGTTGCTTTGTGCAACCATAACTGACAGCTGACCAGGCTGGCTTTGTCCACCCACTGCACTGTTCGCCTTGCGTTGCCCTGCAATGGGTCCTCGCACCTTCTTAGAAGGGGATGTTTTTACTAGGGAAGAGAAAGTAAAAAATGTCCTCTTTTTTTGTAGTGTCTGCAGACTAGAATTTTGGTCAGTAGGTCATAGTCCTTCCTGCTACGCAAGCAAGCGAGATGTAAGCACTTACTGTTTGTCCTATATTTCAATAAGTGTGTCCTAAACTCAAAATTCTTTTTTTTTTAACCTGGATCAGAAAAATGTATTGATCCTATAGGGAAATAAAAAAGTGAAAGACCAAAAGTAAAGATTAAAGTAAATATAAAAATAAATGAAATGGAATTTGTAGCAGCAGTGAAAAACAGATGGCAGAAAAGTCAGATCACAATAATAGTTATACAAGTTATTGCACATGTAACTTATTATTATTATTGCACTGAGATTTTTCCAATTTATTTTCCTTGGCTTAAATCAAATTAATCTCTGCCCTACCCACAATTTTTTTAAAAGAATTGGCTATTTCCAAACAATATGACTGCTTATTACAAAGGGAACCAATTTTGTGGATTTGCACAACACCTAAAAGGCAAATACTTTTGATAATGATTGTTATTTCAAGTATATCCACTGTCAGCCAATCAGCTTTCATGAAGGCATTTCACAATCAATAAATATATAAAATAATAATAATAATAATAATAATAATAATTACAGTCGCCTTGCTACCAGACAAAAACATTTAACCTTGGATGACTTTGACATTAACAGACACCTGGAGACATGACATAACTTGGACTTACACGATGATTTCCTAAAAACTGTATTGCACATGAACTTCTGGAAGCGGTCTGCATAGAAGCCAGGCCTGTGTACGGACACTGTATCCTGTAGAAGACAAGTGTAGAAAATATGAAAATAAAATACACTGCCTGTCCAAGAAGAAAAAAAACAAATACAAATTTTCAACACCTGAATTTAAATAAGCAAATAGATAAGATAATTGTGAATTAGTTATAGCTGTAAAACCATGGCATATTAGAACAATGTAAAATAAGCACATTGATATACATAAAATGTATACGGCACAGTTGAATTCTTGAATATGATTGGTCAGGAGGTGTGCATCATCTCTATACGACAGCACAGCTCAGACAATAGCTCAGATGGGTTTAAATTAATGCACTTTATTATGTTATTGTTTCTATATACAGTTAATGCACAAGAACTTGGAATGGTGGATGCTCAACATACATAATTAAAAACAACTTTATTAATTAAGAAATACTATATGGTACACAATATTGTCAAAAACTGCAAAGTTTCTTTTTAGTATGTGGGTATTTTTTTTTATACATCACATCACCGATACTATATAAACTACTATTACTACTTAAAAATGAATCAACATGTTTGGACCAATTAGATTTGAGAATTCAGAAATGCCGTTATAACAATTAAAAATGAAACGTTACTGTAAAGCTGTTAACAAAAGACATACCCCATCATGAACCAGGGCTTTCCAGGAGTGCTCCAATTTTTTCACCAACCTAAAAATATATATAAAAGTGTCAAATTTCATATTGGTCACAAACAATTGACATTACTTGCAAGTAACCCGTGTCAAGAATGTACATTTATTAAAGCCTTGTACCTGTAAGACTGAAGGATGTCAATAATACCAATAAAGATCAGCAACCTTTCCCCCTTTGAGTTATGTGCTGGCACTCCTCCCGTGCTGTGGTGATAAGGAAACAAAAAAAATATGATCATGGATACTGATAGAAAGTCTAAATAAACCTATAAACATATACACATAAAGCAATGAGAAAGAGCAGTGGTGCTGAGGTCAAACATTAAACTACTTTCTACAAATGTTTGGTTGTCCAAAACTTTTAAAAGTTTGTTTACAATGGCTGAGTCTAACCTCTCACTGTACTGTGGTGTAGCCTTGCCCTTGACCTCGCCTTGGATCGCCTCCATAGTTGTGCAGTAGAGGGGCTTCTGGCCCTGATTCCTTTTCTGCACTGGCATAGAACCTTCTTCTTCAGCCAGGTCCACATTGTGAATCCCCAACAGTAGACTGTAGTCCATGATCTTGAAGCTCTGCAGCAGCTAAAATGTAGACACAATGCAAAAATCAAGACGTGTTAAACTTAATAGAGAATGTCCAATTTACATAATGGAAAAGCTGATAACTGATATACAGTAATCCCCCGTTTATCGCAGTGGTTGCGTTCCAAAACCGATAAATGGACGGCACACCAAAAATGCTATTTTATGTATACGGTACTGTGTTACCATTTTACTTCATTTTATAATGAATAATTATTTTTATCAATACATTTCATTATTTCAACATAAAACTCCATAAAAGAAACTCCCTTAACAACAAATTAGTTGCAATTCTGCGATAAAGCGGGGGATAATTCCGAGATTACGGGAACTGAGATTCATACTGCGGTAAAATAGGAAATTACTGTACATTTAATTGATATACAGAGTTCTTAAATTGTGTTTTAACACTTTTTTTTTTTTTTTTGTACTTGTAAGCAGAACATTCATTCACATTCATGTATCAAAAATAGATACATTGTTTACCACTGCATTATGCTGATATTCTACAGCTACATTCTTCTTTGTTTCAATAACTCCAGTATATCTATCCTCAAGTTATTCTTTTTTCTATTTTTACCGATTTGATCTATTATTTAATTATATTTAATTATAAATACCAGGCAGTCCCGTTGGATGGTCTTGCATAGTGCGTTGTAGTGATCCGTCTCTAGTAGAAGGCCATCGGGCAGGTCCTGCATGAAGTCTAAGTCTTTATAGGTAGGAAGACTCTTCATTCTCTCCTTAGGGGAGGCACGACGCTTATATGTGGAACCCTTCAGGTCGTATTTGAGGCGCATGGGCACGGCGCGTGGCAGTAGGTTGTTCATTGCTACGATGCGGATGTTCTTCCCTCCGGCTTGAATGCAGTACAGTCCGTAGAACTTTGGAAGAAGGGTACGCTTGTTCTGGTTCAGGTTCTGAGAAAAAAGGTTTGTGAATCATAAAAATAACTTGTAAAATAAAATGCATAGGTATGTGCCAACCAATCATCCAAATCATATGCATACCCAGATTTCTAAATATGCATAGTGGTGTCACATTTGTAAATAGCCTCAATATAACTATGTAACTTGGTGCTCTCACAATAAAGTCTGTCCCATTTGGAAATACAGTTAAATATATATGAAAGGTACAGTTGCTTCATATGTAGTCATTTTAATGATGGCAATACAATTGTTTCGCTTTTTTGGAGTAAATAAATACTTAGATTGCTGTGACAATTTCAATGATAAGTACATGGAAGTTTAATAGTGGCACATTTTTCTCACCATAAAGTATCCAGGAAGTAATTTTTGCAGGAACTCTGCCTCCTTGTGCTGGACAGTTTTAATGATGAACTCATCATCACTTGAGACATAAAACACAGATCCACTGGCCCCAGGGTTTGAAAGCTCGATCAGAGGATCGTTGCACAGAGAATACTGCAAAACACACAACAAACAATTCAATCTGTATTGTACAGGCAGATCTGCCTATAAGTAGAATAAGTATATAAGTATAAGTAAGTGAAGAACAAACAAGGTAGTCATCAGGCCGAATCCCAAACATCTCTCGGAAGTAGCGGAAGGCAACTGGAGCATAGGTTTTAAACCTGAAGTCGCCATGGTGGTGGCCAGGAGTTAAATTACTGCCCTCGCTTTTTGTGAAAGAAAATGACAGAGAGAGAGAGAAAGAGAGGAAGAGAGAGAAAACAAAACAAGGAACTTTTAGCAGTTTCAGGGAGCAAATGTGCAATTAGAACTGTACAAATTGTGGTAAAGCTATTTGCACAGTGCATTTACACCCAGTTGTCATCGCATCTTAAACACTTCACTTTCAAAAGCACACCTGGGAAAGAAAATGCTCTCCACTTCTTCAAAGTCCTGCATAAGAACATCTCTCTCTGGCTTCTGGCTCAAGCTGCCCACTGTGTGCGCTATGCCCAGCTGGATTGCACCTTTTAGAGCAGATGAGGTTGTCTAACAAGATAAGATAGATGAAAAAGACACTTGATGATGCACCTTTAATAACCTAAACCATCAATTAATAGCCTTTAGTAACAATAACATGTGTTGATGAAAGGTTACAAAGCACTGGAGAAGTGGCACTACACATTGTTACATAATTAACTTGTATTGTTTTGCAATGTCTAAATTCTGCTTTCACTACGGAAGGGAATTTGCCCAAAAGGCATTTCTACGTAAAACACTCCTTTAAACTTGTGTGTCTATAGTTTTTGGTAAAATTCAGTTTTCCAATTTCTAAACTGTAAATCAAAACCAGCTACGTTTAACAATTAACCAGAAAAAAAGGAACTCAGTTTAGAGTTAGTACAGCAATTGAAACACTGTGTATGGTTATACACATCCTCATTAACGTTCTTGCCTTTTTGTATGTAGTCTCCCCGGTGGGGTCTATCCCCCGATGGCCGATCGTTCTCTTATTGGTCTGTGACGCACTCAGAGAGGCCTGGCCCTGTGAATTATTAGTTACAGAAGCAAAATATCTCGCACTGTCTCAAGAATACAATTTGACACTTTAAATGACAATGATGTTGTGAAAGTAATGCAAAGGAGAAAGGATTCTTACTTCAACAGACGCCATCCTAAGAGGTCCAGCGGGTCCTGCATTTGTGTAGAGATAAATTTCATTAAGAAGTATAGGCTTATAGGACCAGAATGCCTTTTAATGCATGCAGCTAGCCTACGTAGCAGCTGCACAATGCATAATATTACACAGATACAGAAAAATAATGATTTCAGTGACCTTTGGCAAGCTGGTGACTGATTTCCTGGGATTTTTCATACCAAAAAAAACAAAAAAACAAAAAAAACAAAAAGGGAAGTGGTTTAGGAGTTCTGACTTAGTTGACAGGATGGATGCAACAGCTCAAATAACCACTATTTACAACCGCAGATATGCATTTCAAAATCGAGTCCCAATTCTGTCATGTTAAAAACAGGAATCGGATGATCTGAGTTTCAAACAATTTTGCTCTTTTGGAATATGTTTTGAACAGGACAGTCAAGAAATTGTCCTGACCTACCTGTGCAATCAAAAGCAATTTGCTAAGGATGTTACATATTTCCTCTGAACAATCATTGAGAGGTGAACACATACACACACTGATTCCGTCTGGTTAAAGTGTCACACTGGCAGATAAGGCACACAGTGCACAAACACCTGCCCTGTGCTCTTTAACCCCGCCACCCTCCCCCCCCACACACACACACACTACAAAACATCTGCACACACTAAAAGTATCTGCAGTACCACAAGCAAAATAAGACTTAAACATCAACGCAGGCATTGACACACACCCATGCGCTTGTACCTCTCTGAGGAAACAATCTCATCCTCCAAAACATAGAAACTGCATCTGAAGGACAAATATATCACTAGTCATAATAGGATTTCGAGTGGTCATACAACAGCTCTAATGTAATGTGTGTAAAATGCTACAAATTGCATATTTATGGACAAACCTAAACATTTTTACAAAAGCAAGTCAAAAAGAAGACTATAAGTAATGCTGCATTCAACATAACTCTGGAACAAGAAACGTTGGGCATACTGGAAAAAAATGATGAAAATACAACAATTGCTTCTTTTTACTGTAAGCATAAAGCTGCCAAGCAACTATTAATGTTCATCAGCTTATGCTGCATTTCCCTTAAAAAAATAAATAAAAATCGCATCGCTATATGGTCAGGATTACAAATTTAACCAACAAAGTATCTACTGCGATCAATCTAACAAATACTACAAATAGCACTTGCAGTGTAATGAAGTATTGCATTACTTAATGCTGACAGTCGGAGCTGCTGTGCTGAACTCCGATGCAGATAGAAACGAAAATTTCAAGTAGAGGGGCTGTTTTCTTAGTTTGTCTAGTTCTAGGATAAAAATTCTAGGTTTTGAGCTGTAGTATATGCAGCATTGATCCTAGAAGCATTGTAAGCATTTATTGTGACAATTTTAGAAGTTCTTTTTTAAACTGTACTGAAAACAAATGCAAACATTAGAGGTTTTACTGTAACCAGACAAGTCAGAACAAGAAAACCACTAGAAGATGGTGGAGGAGATTAAGGAGTCGTATCATGATGTTTTATGCACCAAA
>MU528344.1:219832-252997 GCA_024362625.1 Silurus asotus
AAAACACACTTCACCTGTGTTCTGAGCTGCACGGCATCAGGAGAGAAAACTCACCGATGATGATTTTTAAACGCACAATGATGCCAAAAGATAAACTCCAGAGAGAAATTGTTGTGAAAGGAAGGAGGAAGACAGTGAACAATGACTTTCTTGGTAGGCTACTGTTTAGATACAAGCCGTAGTAACAGACACTGTCTTTCATTAAAGCCTGTGTAAAGTTCATTAGTTTCAATTTAGGCATTATATACAGGTGTGGCTTATTTATGTTCAAAATAAAAATCTTTGTAAAATTCAGTGGATGCGGCTTATATTTGGGTGCGTTTAAAAGTCCGGAAATTACTTAATATATTTGTATTTTCATATAATATGGCACTTAAATGCACTAAATGTGTTTAGTTTTCACCAGTAGTGGGCGGTCAGGGGCAGCATAGCCTTCTCTGCTGGCCTAAACACTGTCAAAAGCACTGACCAACATTTACATCTTAAATTCAAATATTTGTGCCATAAAATCGTATTAATTTATTCCCAACAGTTTATTCTCTTCATTTTGTAGTGTTTCTCTTGTCTACACTGCTTCCAGTACGTGTATGTGGATGTTAGATTTTTTTTGTCCAATCAGATTTCAGCCTTTATGTGCTGCCATGTCAATCTAATCTGCCCAGAGCCTTCAAAGTCTGAACTGCTGGCTCTTTTGACCTTAGTTTTTTTTAGCAGTGTATCTGTTTCTTTAACAAATCAGATTTTAAATTTGCCCCACAGGGCAGCTAGCTGTCCCAGAAAAGCATAATTTTTCCGTCCTCTGATTGGTTGATCAGAGGGAAACTGTTACAGCCAAGTTTGACTAGCAAAACACGTGTGTGGCACAGCACGCTGCACACATTAATACATTAGAGTTAGACTTTTTTATGCCTACGGAGAAAAGAGACATTTATTTAGTCTCAGACATACTTAAAAAAAATTTTTTTTTTAAAAGCTAGACATCGTGAGGAGGTCAGCCAACCCCGAAGCTAGCTAGCTTGTCTCAGCCCGAGAAAGGGTTTGTTCACCAGTTCCAGACCAGTGAATACGAGCGGTACCACTGGATTACCGCCTCTGAGGAGCGGTGCGAATTATGAGTCTGCATCTCTGGTGATTAGGTTGTATTTTTGTTTTTTACATTTTTAATGTTTTAGTCATGTTATTAGACAAATATTGGTTCTAAACTGCTCCAGATGATGTAGGTGCACAGTTGCGGTTGTAGTGTAAAGGTTTGGCGGTTTAACTGGTTTTCTTGCTTTAGTAAAATGGCCTCCTATATGCAAAATGCTCTCTCTCTGTGATGCCACACGTTGTTATATTGCATTTTTGTACAGTATTGATGGTTTCTATGATTGTGACATGATGGTGGTATTAAGTGGTAGGTTCCCTGGTGGTCTAGTGGTTAGGATGTGGCGCTTTCACCGCTGCGGCCCGAGTTCAATCCCCAGCCATTAGGGAGGCACAAGCCAGCGCACTCTTAGTGCCGGTCCCAAGCCCGGATAAATGGGGAGGGTTGCGTTAGGAAGGGCATCCAGCATAAAAACATGTTACAAATCGAACATGCGGATCATGATGAAATCAGGGATTTTTTTTTTTTAGGCCATATCGCCCAGCCCTACAAGACTATATAAAAAAATATTTTACATAGCAGCCAGACACTGTGTGCTTGTTTAGATCGGCCTAAACATTTCTGTATTTAACTACAGGCTTGTGTTAGAAAAAATAAAGTTTTACTAATCTGGTAAATTTTTACAGAACTGTATCAGCTATTTGGCTCAGTGCTGCCACTTTGCACGACTTACCAGCCAGAAACCAATTAGAAACACTCAGAACGATAACTTACCCATTAAAGGAAACCCTAACGGGTAAGAAAGAAACTTGAAGACAAATCCAGGTCATTAAATTAAAAAGGTGAAGTGAAAAACACAGCTGGGGATGTACATATTTTAATCCCAGTGTCTGCACATAAAAGATCAAAATCTACATCTTTGATTTATAATTTTCAGTTTGAACACTTACTACTGGGGTTCCCTCCATCGGTGGAGACTGGACCAGCTGTAGCCATTCTCTGGAGGAAGTTTCATAAGTCACTTTCACTTACAGAGTCTAGAATAAAAAACAGAAAGGTTTTATTTGTTTACATACAATGACTTGCATAAATATAGTTCTGGTACAACAAGTTGTCATTAGAAGTCACATGACTTGTTTTAATAGCGTCTTGGTCAATATGAAGATGTTGGTTATGTTTGCTAACAAACTCTATTCCAAGAATACTGAAACCATTTAACACGCAGGAAATCCATTCACCTAAATATGTGGATTCTGATGGCAGCTGCATATTCCTACAGTGTTACAGTCGTGTGCGATTTGTGTAGGGCTGCACGGTTTGGTAATAAAACATCACTTTGCGAGTATTGTGGTCGATATTGCGATATGCGATACAATAAATGGTTGCACGAGTCCACATAGATTAGTGTTCATGCTGAAATGTGTATTTGTAAAACTATAAAGGTTTTCAAGATGAATCATTTTGAACAAAGTGAAAAACATTTGCATGAAAGTAAACAGCTGAATTAAAAAGAACAATAAATAAAAACATATATATTTTCACAAAAATAAGATATTTGAAACATTTTGTCCAAAGAGGGAACATCCTGCATACATGAATTCAGCCAATTTTGCAATCATTATAATTACAATGTGTTTATCCTTAATTTTATAGAAGATTGCTCTTTATTTATATGGTGTGGGAGTGGAGCATTGTGGTGGGAGGGCAGAGACATTAGGGGGGGGGACTAAAGGCTAGAAATGGCTCTGTATATGCAGGATGTAACAGTCCTTGGGGAGAAAGAGAGAGAGAGAGAGAGAGAGAGAGAGAGAGAGAGAGATACCAGGCGGAGCTGACGGCGTGTTTAGGTGTGTGGGTAAAAGGAGAATGCCAGGTGAAGGCACGACAATCTGCGAGTTTGGTGTCGAGGAAAGATGGACTTTACCGCAAGTGTGTGTGTGTGTGCGCGCGTGTGTCCCGGAGTGAGTACGAGGAAAAATAAAAACTTTGGGGCAAAAGGGAATGAAAAATCAAAGAAAACTGTCTTAAATTGTCGCCTCTTTCTTCCACCTCGGAACCAGTGAGATCTGTTACAGATTTGTCATATTGCCACATGATGTAGCAACTTCAATTAAGCAAATATTGCACAGTTCCTCTCTCTGTGTTGGTGATCTTAAAGCTTAAATATCGCCATACAACAGAGGTAGCATTTCCACACACGTGTACACAAGTCAAGTGACCACACACGCCACACGTGCACTGCTTAAACTGAGACTATCTGGTCTTTAATATGGATTTAGGCTTTACAGCACAGTAAAATGCTTTCAGCATTGTTAGGAAGTTGGAGTCAGAGCACAGGGTCAGCTATGATACAGCACCTCTGGAGTACAGAGGTTTAAGGGTCTTGTTCAGGGGCCCCAAGAGCAGCAGCTCGATGAGACCAAGGCTTGAAGCTTGAGCTACCACCTCCCTTAATGTAACCTGAATATCTCTTGCTTGGAGGTAATAACAGCGAGGAACTAGACTCACTTTCACTGCATACAATTATCTGCAATATACAAGAATATAAAATATAGGGTTATAATCCTTATATAGTACTTTTGTAAATATTGCGAGAGAGAAAAAGGTCTGTACAAGACGACTCCATTCTATACATCTGATCGACCATTTTCTACTCTGATTTTTAAAGCGATTTTCAAATAGTAACGATGAACACAGTGATCTGCATACGACTTAATGACGTCATCAAGCGACTTCTATCTTGCTCTACATACTTCCCCCTGAAAACAGTGAGCAACTTTTACTGCGAAAAGTAAAGCTTCATAAAAGAGGCTAGACCACGGATGGGTTGTGTAGTTCGAATTATTTTAGTGTTTGTTTGTGTTATTGTAGTTATTTAGCAGGATATACTGAGTCATACACCATTTTCCAAAACGAATTTACATGTAATCTAACTGGTTGGATTACTACTGAAACTCTTAGCTTGCTAGCAAACAGTCAACACTTGGAACGATTTCGCTGCATAAAACACCTACCCATTTGGCTTATATGTAAATTATTTTTCAGTAAATGAAGTTAAATATGTTTTGGAAAAAGTTTGTTAAACACACGACTTTACTGGCAAGTCGCCTAACCTCTTGTTTTCTCCTGCTGATGAGTCGCTCTTTAATTGTTGACTCCTCCGAGGCAGCCGAATGTTTTTATTCCCCGGGTGAAGTTGTTTTGGTTGTTTGTTACACACTCCTTCAAGTCTTATTAGTCTTCTCTTTCAAAATGACACCCCTAAGTCGCCGAGTTTCTCCGAACTGCAACGCATATTTTCACTGGCATCCATTTCCTTTCCTTTTCTAATAACATCCTTCAAAGCCTGGCGGTTTTGCGTATTAAAAGCTGAGGTGCACCACATAGCGGTTGCTCGGTGTAATTGCAGCGCTACACAAACATGGCCGCTTGAGGCACTTTCACTTCAAGGCCCATTTTGTCTAGTTAGCACAGTGACGGGGGAGCGTGGGCGTACATTTTATTTAACAGTAGGGGGGAGGCAATAAATATAAAATTTCTCATGAGCAATTTTTGAAAGGGACACAAATAATACAGTCAAATTGTACTTATAAAGACCCAGTGTCCCCACAGTGAAAAACTTTGCTTTTATCAGTATCATTGTAGCATGGAGACTGCGTCATTATGGTTATTTTCAGTTTTTTTTTAATTTTCAGCAAAACAAGGAATAAAAAAAAGGTTTAAAATTATATTTAAAATTAATTAAGACACTTAAGAACAGAATAGAAATTGATTATACAAAAAAAAAATACAGTGGGGTCAGTTCGGACGTAGCACTGTGCTCATTAAGTAAATGCACAGCTAAACAATATGCTAATTGTGGCCTTTAATGTTAGTTATAGATTTCTGAGAGCTCAATTTCATTACCCTAAATGCATTTATTGCTCAATTAAATGCGTCATTGTGCACAATTTATCAAACTCAAAACCAAAAACCATACAACTCCTTGGCTAATTGTAAACATAGGATACCTACACAGCCATTAGGGAGGCACAAGCCAGTGCACTCTTAGTGCCGGTCCCAAGTCCGGATAAATGGGGAAGGTTGCGTTAGGAAGGGCATTCAGCGAAAAACATGTGCCAAATCCAATATGCGGATCACAAATAAGAATTTCATACCGGATCGGTCGAGGCCCGGGTTAACAACAACCACCACAGGTATCGTTAGCCGAAAGGGTACCAGTGGAAATTGGACTACTGTTGGCCGAAGGAGGAGAAGGAGAGGAGGAAAGCATCTACAAAGACGGCAGGGAAAGGAGCAGTGTAGGAGAGTGGAGGTTTGGGTTGGTACTTTAAATGTTGGTACTATGACGGGTAAAGGGAGAGAGATATCTGATATGATGGAGAGGAGAAAGGTAGATATGTTGTGTGTTCAGGAGACCAAGTGGAAAGGGAGTAAGGCCAGGAACATTGGAGGTGGGTTTAAACTGTTCTATCATGGTGTGGATGGAAAGAAAAATGGTGTAGGGGTGATTCTAAAGGAAGAGTACAGTAGAAGTGTAGTGGAGGTGAATAGAGTTTTGGGTGGGTATGGCCTTAAGGAGAGGAATGTGGAGGGAAAGATGGTGGTGGATTTTGCTAAAAGAATGGAAATGGCAGTGGTGAATACGTATTTTAAGAAGAAGGATGATCATAGGGTGCCCTATAAGAGTCGAGGAAGGTGCACATAGGTGGACTATGTTCTATGCAGGAGATGCAACCTGAAGGAGATTGGAGACTGTAATGTGTTGGTGGGGGACAGTGTAGCTAGACAGGATCAGATGGTTGTCTGTAGGATGGTTTTGGAGGCGAATAAGAAGAGGAGGAGAGTGAGGACTGAAAGAAGAATAAGATGGTGGAAGCTAAAGGAGGAAGAGTGCAGTGTGAGATTCAGGGAAGAGGTCAGACAGGGGCTCGGTGGTGGTGAAGAGGTGTTGGATGATTGGGTAACTACTGCAGGAGTGATGAGGATGGCTGCTAGAAAAGTACTTGGTCTGACATCTGGTAATAGAAAGGAAGACAAAGAGAGACATGGTGGTGGAATGAGGAAGTGCAGGAGCACATAAGGAGAAAGAGGTTGGCAAAACAGAAGTGGGATCGACAGAGTGATGAGAAAAGTAGGCAGGAGTACAAGGAGATGCGGCAGCAGGTGAAGAGGGACGTGGGGAAAAGCCAAGGAAAAGGCATATGAGGTGCTGTATGAGAAGTTGAACACTAATGGAGCAGAAAAGGATTTGTACCAATTGGCCAGGCAGAGGGACCGAGCTGGAAAGGATGTGCTGCAGGTTACAGCAACAAAGGATGGAGATGGAAATGTGTTGACTAGTGAGGAGAGTGTGTTGTGAAAGTGGATAAGGTTGGATGATGTGGAGTTAGTAAAGCAGGATGTGGATAGGATTAGTAAGGAGGAAGTGAGAGCAGCGATTAAGATAATAAAGAGTGGAAAGTCGGTTATATATATATATACACACACACACACACACACACACACACACACACACTCACCGGACACTTTCTTAGGTACACCTTACTAGTCCCTGGTTGGACCCCTTTTGCCTTCAGAAACACCTTAATCCTTCGTGGCATAGATTCGACAAGGTACTGGAAACATTCCTCAGAGATTTTGGTCCATATTGACATGATAGCATCACGCAGTTGCTGCAGATTTGTCGGCTGCACATCTATGATGCGAATCTCCCGTTCCACCACATCCCAAAGGTGCTCTATTGGATTGAGATCTGGTGACTGTGGAAACCATTTGAGTACAGTGAACTCATTGTCATGTTCAAGAAACCAGTCTGAGAGGATTTGCGCTTTATGACATGGCTCGTTATCCTGCTGGAAGTTATCCTGCCTTTAGAAGATGGGTACACTGTGGTCATAAAGGGATGGACATGGTCAGCAACAATACTCAGGTAGGCTGTGGCGTTGACACAATGCTTAATTAGCACTAATGGGGCCAAAGTGTGCCAAGAAAATATCCCCCACACCATTACACCACCACCACCAGCCTGAACCGCCAATACAAGGCAGGATGGATCCATGCTTTCATGTTGTTGATTCCAAATTCTGACCCTACCTTCCAAATGTCGCAGCAGAAATCGAGACTCATCAGACCAGGCAACGTTTTTCCAATCTTCTATTGTCCGATTTTGGCGAGCCTGTGCGAATTGTAGCCTCAGTTTCCTGTTACATGAATGCGCATGACAGTAAAACAGTAAAATTTAAGGTGATTAACTGTTTCAGGACTGTTTAAAGTATGAGGGGAAAAGGAGGTTAAAAACCTGAAGAGTGCCAGAAGAACAACCTTCTCCTGAATGTCAGTAAGACTAGGGAGTTAATATTGAACTTCAGCATGAAGCAGGAGCAGTGATACCAACATCATATAAACATCATCGGGACCCCAGTGGAGATACTTATGCTAGGATTTTTGTATGTGGTGAGGAAAATGAATTGTGTTTATTAGGTATCTTGCCTTAGAAATACCAATAATTCTCACTATATGAAATACCTGTATGTGATGCAGCATTCTGTTATACCGTGTTTCTGTATAATATTGATCGTTTTTATAGCCATAGTGTCATAATGATGGTATTAAGAGGTGGATTGTTTCAGGTAGGACACAACTGAAGGCCTATGTGTGAAATGCACAACCAATGTTGCCAACTTGAACATCGCAAGACTCTAAAGCAATGCTGAAATACTGGCAGTTCTGAAGAGCTTACTATAAAATCCTTTTTTTTATTCAGTGGTCTTCTCTACTCAGCATTGTGTTCAACATGTGGATTTTAAAAAAAAAGTTATCTTTTTTTTTATCTACTTTAGATCTTTCCAAATAAATGTAGCCTGAATCTCTTCTTGGAAGTAATAAAAACAAGAGACCATATTTAACATAACTGTATATATTTATCTGCAATATAAATATATACAGTTATGTACATATTTATATTGCAGATAATATAATATAATATATTAGAAAATATGCTATTTTGTAAACAAAAATATTTATGAGAAATGTAAAAGAAAGCCTTGTTTGGTCCATTCTAGACATTTACTTTGAAAATACCCAACGTAGTCTAAATTGTATAGAGATTGCCAACAATCATGAATACACTGATCTGCATAAGTTTATGTTGCCAAGGTTATGTCGACTTCTAGCATGCTTTATGCACTTTTCCCTGAAAAGATTCTGCAACATTTACTGTGAAATATAATCATAATCAGTAAATTAATTAAAAAAAAATGTTTATTTATTAAAATAAAAACAAAAAAAAATAACTATCGTAAACACAGAACATGTGGATTGAAGAGCCACAAAAAAAGCAATTGAAAAACTGTGGGTCTGCTTTTACTCTCTGACTTTCTGATTTTCTCTCTCATGAATGCAAAATGTTTTTTTTGTAATTAATCAATAGCTAATCACATTTCAGTTTGAGAAAAAAAATGGGGAATGTATATGCAACAACAACTGTGTTGTAATTTTACTGTATTTATTGAGCAACAATTAACAACCAAGAGTGAGATTATATTGAGTATCTAACATTTCAAACACACACACACACACACACACACACACACACACACACACACACACACACACACACACACACACACACACTCAAATGTTTGATTAAATATATTGCTCCATTGGATCTACACTGAACAAAATTAGAAACGCTAGATTCGTGTTTTTTCTTCTTCTTGTGTTTCCCGTTTTACCCCACCAGATGTCGCCATTTCGTCATCGTGTCCTTAACCATACTTGACAAAATTATAAACGCAACACTGGTTTTCCCCCCCATTTTTCATGAGCTGAACTCAAGGATCGAGGACGTTTACTGTCAAATTTTTTTGAAACGCCTTTGGAGACGGTTAATGGTAGACAAAAATTAACATTCAATTCACGGGCAACAGCTCTGGTGGACATTCCTGCAGTCAGCATGCCAATTGCACGTTTCCTTAAAGCTTGCGACATCTGTGGCTTTGTGCTGTGTGATAAAACTGCTGTCGACTCAGCGTATGGGTTATTTTGGCAAAGGAGAAATGCTAACCAACACAGATTCAGACAGATTTGTGAACAATATTTGAGAGAAATAGGCCTTTTGTGTACATAGAAAAAGTCTTAGATCTTAGTTCATCCCATAATGGGAGCAAAAACAAAAGTGTTGCGTTTATAATTTTGTCAAGTATAGTTAGGGACACGATGACGAAATGGCGACATCTGGTGGGGCAAAACGGGAAACACAAGAAAAAAACTCCCACAAATCTAAAAATCTAGCAGGATCCCTCAGATCCTGACACCTGTGTGTCTACTCAGGACATATTTTAGTGGCTATGATACTGTTAGCATACAAATGTGGTTGTGATGTGCATGCAGCTTAAACAAAATTTCAAGTTACTGATAAAATCTAAATTCTAGTTCCTTCTCCATTTTAATGAAAAACTATTTACAATAAACCAACAGTGTACTTATATGGCTAATAACTTTATGCGATGCTTCATTGTGTTAAAGTAAATTGTAAATATAAAAAAAATCTTTGAATTCACAACCCTGTTTTGCATTATTCTATGACCTGCCCTCTCTTACTTAATCCTCTCTACTGAAGACATCCGGCTGCACTAAAGACGCAATCATATTAGTGATAACTGGCTCAGCATTTCTTAAACATAGCACTGCCACACTGTGTTCATAATCCTACACGGAATGTCCAGTAGACTTCAGGAAATACCACAAAATACAAAATTGTGCTTGTGTCAATGAAATATTTTTATACCAACTGAAAGACAGACTATTTTTATACAGACATGGGGTATGTTACAACATTAAGAATTTTTTTTTCTAAACATTCTAATGGTGGCAGCTTTTCCTGCTAACCCAGGGGTCTGCAAAATTTGTGACCAAAAGAGTCATTTTGGCCCCTCTCATAAATTTTGTATTTTTTTTTATTTGACCTTCAAAAGAATAAACTACTTCTTGGTTAATGCTTATGTAAGATCGGTGGAGCTATTGTGATTTCTATTGTATTTGGATGTTAGTCATTTAAAACTTTTTGTCCCTGGTAAGATGTGAAAGTGTTGCCTGGCAACGGAAGAGTGTCATTGAGGAATATATACTTGATATTTTAATGTTTAATAATAATAATAATAATTTTCATTTTTATTCTTATACATATTCTCCTTCTGTGAATGGATTTTTTTTATTTATTATCTTTTGAGTTGTCACAAAACTAGCAACTGTTGTTGAGTTTGAAGACTTTATCCACTTTATGAAATTCGCATTGCTCAGTTGTCTGCAGCAGTTATGATATGGTTCTTTTTTTCATCTTCACCTGGGGACTGCTGTTCGTTTTGAACAAGTCTTTAAAGTGTTTTAGAAGAACGAGTCATCTCAGATTGATTTGTTCATTTTCTGCTGGACATGCATGAGCATCTTCGTAGGTTGTTTTCAGATAACAGAATTGAGTAGTAAATCTCATAAGTACTCTGGTCTGGTCATTCGTTCTTTTGTCACCCAACTCCTATAGATGCTACACAATGTATAGATCAGGTTTATTTGTCAGAATCTTGACATTATTGTTACAATAATTATGCAATTCACATGACAGAAGAACTAACGATATGATCAGAAGATATGAGAGGTGAGCTTCATATTCTGTTTATCATAATTTGTCTTTAGCTGCATTGTCAATATTGGAAATATAGTCAAAGTGTGTGTATGTAGAAGTGTTGAGATTTTTTTTTTTTACATTTCTGATTAAACAAACAAAATGAACTAAATGACTCAATAAAATATTTTTTCATTTTGATGAACAAGATTCAAAGAATCAAGTTACTAAAATAATTCGATCTTCCCAACACTAGTAGACCAGTAAGTGACGTATGGTTTAACAAAATATGAAAACTGTACATTCAGGGTCACATCTGTTACCTCAAACGCCAATATAAGGGTTATTCCCTTAAACACGGTCCACTGTGTAAAAAAAGAAAATCCATAACAATAAACCCAAGAAAAAACACATATCACATAACAAACTGTATTTGATGCAAAATAAAGGTAGTGCTAATTTTTTATAGAAGCCGATAATATATGTCTAACTCAGTCCTTTCATGCAGGCTGTTGTAAGGCAATGTTGAGGCAATGGTAAAAGATGTTTATTGCTCTTTGGACTAGTTACTGTTATCAGTGCAACATTGCTTTCGTATGTCTTTATAAATGTTCCACAATGTAAAAAAGAAATAACTATAGAAAAGGTAACAGCTCCAGCTTTTTTTTTTTTAGCAAGCTTCCAGGATCACTTTTACCTTTGGCTTCTAAAGCCACCCTTGAACTTTATCAATATCTTTAGATTGTGCTTTGGCCATTGTTTTGGAACTTGGGTGGATTGGAATTTTTATCCCTTCCCACACCTGATAAGAATAACTCTAAAGTTTTTAATTCTTTTAGCATGAAGGATTTTTTTTTAGATCTTAGTGTTTAGTAAAGATTGATCACTAAAGATTGGTGAGAAAAATACAATCTAAAATAGAATACATGCTACCATTTAAGGGGTTACATGTATTAATAATTGCTGATAAAGTCATCGAATCCAGTTGCGTGACAAGCTTTTGTACAGGCTTGCCCTGACAGCAATATTTGCATTTGCATTTGCATTTGCTGCATTTAGCAGACGCCCTTGTCAAGAGCGACATACAAAAGTGCTTTTAGTCTCTATCAATGTAAAATCTACACAGGTACGCTAGATTACAATTCAAGATAAATATATCACAGTACATATTATATAGTCATAATGTTTTTGAAGTGGGTGTGTAAATAATTCAATAAAGAAGATTATATTTTCATACACGGATCCTGCAATCGACCAAATACCACTTAACAATTTATATCCTGGTAGTTTAAGGGAGGAGACTATGAGGATAAATAATCCTATGGTTAAGTATGGGTGGTGAATGATATATGCACAGAAATGTATATATAATTTGAGAAAAAAATATTAATAGAACACATGCTACTCAGGTTTATAGACAAGTAAATAAAAACAATCATAAAATTAAAAAAATATTATGTTATAATTAAGATTTTATTTTTAAAAGCACAGAGAAAAATATACTTTAACATTTCCTATACTTAACAAGTTATATGTACATATCTGGGCACTGACACATAAAGACTTAACTGTGCAAAATATATATATATATATGTGCTAGATAATCAATTGTCTTGTGCAGGGGGAAAGGGTAATTACAGTCGATAGCCCTATTATTGCTATAACAGTTACGGTACAAAAACATATTATGGTAAGAAACTTACCATAATAACAAAAAAAAAAACAATAACAAAAAAAAAGTCCATCATTACTTGGTCACTCTAAAAAATCTGAAGAACTTTAAATGTATCTCCAAGTGCAGTCTTTAAAATCATTAAACATTATAATATTTATGAGAAAAGTCATAGGAAAGGGACCAAGAGAACATGAAAAGCTTTGTAGAATGTTGGCATCAAATTACTTTTTAACCACTTACTGATTGGGCTTCATACAAGGACAGACACCCAATAACAACAATACATATATGGTTATGCATGTCTTTTAAGAATGTATTCAGAAACTGTGCTCTATTTACTTCTTGCATTTTGTATAGATCAACAAGATTTAATATACTAAATATCTGGCAAATGAGTACATTATCATGGCCTCATGCATATTTAAATTTTTATAACATTTTAAGAAATATAATGAAAGGCAAGCACATTTCCATCACCGTTTCCATTTTGTACAGCTTTATTGTAAGAGCACTTTGGATGGCTTGTAAAATCATGCATTTAATTTGCATTTGTTATCAGGTGAGAAATTTTGCAGGTACTGTGATATCAAGCCTACAAAAATGAGATGATGAAAAAAATGTTTGCATAATAATGATGATGATGATAATAATAATAATAATAATAATAATAATAATAATAATAATAATAATAATAACAATTATAATTGCCCTCAATCATGTACATCTGTGTTAAATGCCTCATAATTTTGCAATCAGTAGTTTTAGGCTTTCAAGTATACTTGAGGCTGATTCACATCAGTAAGCGATTTTAATAGACTGTATTAAATGAAGTGGTGAGCTTGAGAAAAAAAACATGTGTGGCAAGATTGTTGTTTTAATTGTATTAATGACCTTATCATATCATATTAAAATATTGACACTGGCCCCGCAGTAACACTCCTTTATTGCAACATGTCAAAATTAATCCTCACTTTATTTTTGCTATGGAGGCACAAGATTGCACAGGTGTCCTCAATGTAGCCACCGCCTGTGTTATCTTAGGCTTTCTGCCAGAATTACAATGAGTTATTTTGATTGGTTACTTTTTTAACTGATTATTGTGTGGTCTACAAACACTTCATTAACTGAATAAACTAGGATTAGCTCCACTCATAAACCCTTATGCTGCAGCAAAGCAGCACTGATTGGCTGTTGTAGAGGTGGGAAAGAGAATTTAACACACAGAATTCTAGTTCAACTTGGACTAAGTGTCACATTCCTGACACAGGTAAGATGCAATACGATTAAAGACAAAGTTGACTCGATTGCAAATACAAATTGTGTATATTGTGTGTGTGTGTGTGTGTGTGTGTGTGTGTGTGTGTACATTATATGTATATATGTGAAATATGAGTTGTTTTTAGGACTAACTTTTTTGAATTTTGCTCTGTTTTTTAGTAATGGAGTTGAAAACAATTCACATTTTTGTCGCTACCCTGCTCTGTGGTAAGACTCCATAATATGACATATATAGAAATGTATGGTTATTGTTGTATTGTCTAAAGTAGACAACAAACTTAAAACTATTTACACAATAGATGCTCACAAATTCCTTCTTTTTATGTATAAAAATGTTTAATTTAATGATTTTAGGGTTCGGGGCTGCTGGACCTGCAGGAAAAGAGTTTGGGATGTCCTTTATGCAGAA
Organism: Silurus asotus; assembly: GCA_024362625.1. Classification (NCBI taxonomy): domain Eukaryota; kingdom Metazoa; phylum Chordata; class Actinopteri; order Siluriformes; family Siluridae; genus Silurus; species Silurus asotus. Next base: position 233,904 of record MU528344.1, read on the forward strand.
TTACAAACCAGGAGATCCAGCACGCTTCATCGTAGAGGTCTCCAGCCCCCCAAGTTCTCTATTAAGCACAAAGGTGAAGGTGACAGCCCTGGGAAAAGTCTTTGAGACGACTCTTCAGCCAGGAAGTGGTGAGACTTTCCAGCTTCCTGATGAGGTGGAGATGATTGGAAGTGCAAAAAACAAACAGACAGTCTGGGTAGAAGCCGATCAGGACATTCTGGTGCTTACACTAAACTATAAGCTCTACACAGCAGATACGTCTGTGATCTACCCTGTCCAGGAATGGGGGACAGAGTATTACATCTATACTCCACTGATGGGTCCACCTGATCAATTCAAAGAGTTCTCCATTACCAATCAAGGTGTACAAAACACTGTGGAGATTCAATTAAATGGTATGGTGACATTTGAAGGGCAGCAATATCCACAAGGTAGCAAACTTGTCATTGATTTGGAGCCATTTGAAAGTGCCCTAATCCAAAGCAAAGAAGATCTGACCGGCTCCAAAGTGTCAGCCAAGCAGCCAGTGGCAGTCTTCACAGGACACAGCTGTACCTGGTATTTTACAGATTGTAATCATGTGTATGAACAACTTCTTCCTGTAAGTAGCTGGGGAAAGGAGTTTGTAGTTGCAACTCTTGCATACTCAAACCCAGTCAACAGATTTGATTCAATAATAATTCAGGCCTCAGAAAACACTGGAATTCAAATCACTTCTCGAGATGGAACAAATTCAAAAGAATTGGTGGCTGGAGAAACACTTTATATCAATCTTCCATATCCAAACTCTCTGTATTTATCTGCTGATAAAGGTGTACAAGTGCTTTATGAGTTCAATGGTGGAATCAACCAAAATGGACAAACAAATGACCCCTTCCTCATTACTGTCCTTTCGACTGACCGCTTCAGTACCTCATACACAATGGAAAGTCAACTTAACTTTACCAATGAAGCTATTATCATAGCTCAGGCCAAAGACTTGGGAAAGTTAACACTAGATGAAAATCCATTAACGAATGACCTTCAGTGGTCTCAAGTAGGGGAAAGTGAATACTCATGGACACAAATCAGTTATAATGGAGGCCCTGGATTTCATCAAGTTTCACACCCAGATTCACCTTTTGCTCTGTACAGTTTTGGTGCATCAAAATACAACGGATATGGATCACCTGCCCCTAGTAATCCTCCAGGTATGGAAATATAAATATAATCCAGTATTTGTCCAGTATAAATTAGATTGTGTGACCCATAAATGTTTATTGACAGTTAAACTGAATTACAAGATCAAGCCAGGCTTGAACTGAGGTGAGTAGTAATAATAAGTATTAAGAAATAAATTAGCAGAGGTTTAAACAGAGCACTGGCTTAACCTAGTCAGTTTTAGACTTATTAACAAGTGTACTGCAGAAATTACATCCCATTGTTTAAATGCAGATTACATTCTTAAATTAGTTTAACATATTAGGAAGTTAGTCTACGGGAGTGCAACTAGCCCTAGGTATATAAAAAAGATGAGTACAAAAGGTTGTAGAGAAACAACACTGAATGAACTAATTCTCCAAATTTATTTCAGCTACAGTTGGTTTCTGCTGGGTGATGGGAGATCCACATTACCGCACATTTGATGGCAGTTACTACAACTTTATGGGCAATTGTACATATATCATGGCAAAAAACTGCCATGTGGACAGTTTTCACCCTGCTTTTGAAGTCCAAACTGAGAACGAACGCCTTGGCAGTGCAAAATCCACCAGTGTCAACAAAATCACTGTCAGTGTCTATGGCACAAACATCACAATTGTCCGTCATGAGACTGGAATTGTACGAGTAAGTATTCATAATTAAAATGTTACACAGAGGGTGGGTTATGATTATTTTCTCAAATAGAAAGTTTAACTATACTACTAGTTCACATAATGAATTTTGTTTGCTTACTTTGTTCAGATTAGTGATTCGCTTTGGTACCTTCCAATCTCCTTGGGCAATGGCAAAGTAACGCTTCAGCAAAGTGGTCTGTCGGTTATAATCAAGACAGACTTTGGACTGTCAGTACAATATGACTGGGATCAATATATGGTGGTAAAAATACCAGGGAGCTTCATGGGAAGGATGTGTGGCATGTGTGGAAACTACAATGGGAAGAAAGAGGATGACCTAACCACTCCCACTGGCAGTGTAGCAGACAGTATTCAACAACTGGGAAAGAGCTGGAGAGTACCAGGTTTACCAGGAGTAGCCTACTGCAATGATGATTGTGAAGGGCAATGTAAGAGTTGTCAGGGAGAATCATGGTTTGAACGTTTGGCTGCAAAGGCCTTCTGTCACTTAGCCACGATTCTCAGCGATGGTCCATTCCGAGACTGCAGCTCTGTCATTGATCCAAAGATTTTGTATGAAAATTGCTTATTCGACTACTGCCTGGGGAAAGGATACAAAAACTTCCTATGTAAAACAGCAGAAATTTATACTGACGCTTGTCAACGAGCTGGTGTCCATGTGCATAACTGGAGACACACTATTGGCTGTTGTAAGTATAGATTGTAATGTAGATTATAGATTGAATACATGTTGAATATATGTTTCTCTTTTTTTAGTAATATATCAGTTAACATGCATATGCTATTATCTACGATCTAAAATCGAGCAGTTTATTTATGTTTTCTGAAAAATGTCTTAAATTTGTAATAGATACATTTGTGGAGTTAGTGTGACGAGAGAAAGGATAAAACTTTAAGTCTGTTCTACAGAAGATATGTTCAAAATAATATTTATTTTTGAAGATTTTTAAAGCAACTAATACAATAATAATAATATTAATAATCATAATAATAATAATAGATACAATAGAATACAAATTTCTGCAGTCAGAAATCATCTACCAAATCTATGAAACTAAAAACATATATTTCCTCAGCTAACCCTAGCTGCCCAGCAAACAGTCACTTTGAGTCCTGTGCCTGTCCTGCTACCTGTGAGAATCCCACTCCTTCTGCTGAATGTAAAGCAAACTGTGTAGAAGCTTGCACTTGTGATGATGGATACTTGTGGAGTGGAAACAAGTGTGTCCCCAAGACTCAGTGTGGCTGCATGTATAAAAATGGAGACAATGAGCGTTACTTACAGGCTGGAGAATCCATCTGGGCTGATGAGAACTGCAACACCAAATGCACCTGCAATCCAGAAAACGCTGAAATTCTTTGTGAAAACAGTGGTTGCTCAGCTGGAACGGAATGCAGTGTAGTCAAGGGGATCAGAGGCTGCCATCCAGTACATCATGCCACCTGTTCTATTTATGGAGATCCTCATTATAACACATTTGACAACAGCAGCTATGCCTTCCAGGGCACTTGTGCTTACATTGCTGCTCAGGGCTGCCACCTGGAGGGAACCCAACTGATTCCATTTACAGTTATAGTAGAGAATGCACAGTGGAATGAGATCCAAGCCTTTCCAAATGTCTCGATGGCCAAGGTGGTAATCGTCCAAGTGTATGGCATGACATTAGTGCTGCAAAGGAATCAATTATATCAGTTTACGGTTAGTACAATCTGTGTGCTATACACTGTCAACTATATTTCTATATATTTCTATCTATATGTATATCTTGTAGCCTTCAAGTATTTAACAATAACACTGATTAAATCACAGGGTCTCACATTTTTAAGTTGTTGTTCCTTTTACAATTAACTTAGTTTTATAGTTTATAGTTTTATAGTTTACATATTTAACAGAAACTATTAAATAGCAACATGAAGATTAAAGAAAAATTGCTGTTGAGAAGTAGGACAGAACTTAATATTTTGCTTAAGTCCGGGAAAAACTAAAAGAGGCTTATATCCAGATGCATTTGTAAGTAGGTGGATAGAATTTTGAGTGGCTTGGCTTACTTACATACTCACTTATTATTATGTTACTTATTATAAAATGTCAGTTAGTGGAAAATGGTGTGAATAATAAAAAAAAGTAGTTAATATGCAACCAAGAGGTCTGGCAAAAACTATGCCTGCCTACTCCTGTTCATGTTTTGCTGTTCTGGAACGTTTAGTCTTATTGACTAAGGTCACAATTGCAAAAGTTGCATTTTAGTATATCACATGTCATCTTTTGGAGTGGGTAATGTTGTAACCAAATATGGAAACAATAACTTCTTTTATTCTATGTTTTAGATTGATGGATTACTAATGAACATTCCTGCAAGTTTGGATAATGGAAAAGTAAGGATTCAGCAAGAGGGCGATCAAAACGTAATATTAACAGACTTTGGCCTAAGAGTTGCCTTCAATATGATTTATCATGTCACCATTACAGTCCCAAGCAGCTACGTAGGAAAGACCTGTGGCTTGTGCGGAAACTTTAATGGCAATAAGAATGATGATTACCTGTTGCCAGAAGGCAAGGAAACCAAAGATATGAAAACATTTACATCTGCATGGAAAGTACCCATGCCTGGTCTTGTGTGTGATGAAGGCTGCAATGGTGATTTCTGTCCAAAGTGTCCTGAAGATAAGAAAACTGCATTTGAAAAGGACTGTAGTATTATTACCAACCCCGAAGGTCCATTTGCTGCCTGTCACAGTGTAATTAACCCTGAATCCTACCTCAAAGATTGTGCCTATGATGTCTGCATGGGTGACGGAAATCAGAATATGCTCTGTCAAGACATTGCTGCATACATGATTGCTTGTCAGGATGCAGGCATTACTGTTCTAAATTGGAGAACGCCAACATTTTGTCGTAAGTATTAATGAAACATGTAGAAAGCAATTAAAAAAAATAACATTATGAAATTCTAAACTTTTTTCGTGGCTATTCCTTGCAGCTTACACCTGTCCTGCCAACAGTGTCTATGACACGTGTACAAAAGTATGTGACGCACCATGTCCTGGTCTTTCTGATATAATGATATGCAATATTCAGACCTGTTCTGAAGGCTGCATGTGTAAACCTGGATTCTTTAACAACGGATCTGGCTGTGTTACAGCAGATCAGTGTAGCTGTTATGAGAATGGAATCACCTATCAGGTATGTCACATCTATAGTATGTAATAGATGTAATAGATTTGAGGATGCTGGTGGTTATAGAGCTTTTTGTAGCCTTTTTTTGATACCCAAGTAAAATAAAAAGCAAACAAAACAGAAATAATTTGAGCCAACTCAAACCAAACCAGCTCTCTCTTTTCGAGATTTAATGCAAGAAAAATATTACTATCAAATAATTACACTAACAAGTATAGAAACGTAATAATTTCCTGCTAATTCAGAGTAGTGCTTCTTATTCATAGTCCATGCTTGATTATGCCCTTGCTATCTACTCTATTCAGTATAATAACACTCCTGGTATGTAATTTAATCTTGAACAAGACCCACAAACCACACAAATATGAATATAAATTGTATTATCTTAAAAAAGATATACTGTATGTCCGAAAGTTTGTAGAGACCTGATTACATGGGCCTATATAATGACTCCACTCTTCTGAGAAGGTTTTACTTTACAGTAGATATTGGAGCCTGGCTGTGGATTTGCCCATTCAGCCACAATAGCATTATTAGTAAGATTATTTACTGAAAATGGGTGAGGAGGCCTCAGGCTGCTCTGATAAAAAAAAAAAAAAAAAGAAGAAAGCGCCAGTGTAGTCCACAACCATTTGTATATGCTCTTTATCTTTATCATATTAAGTCGACATGTCTATAAATCTTGACTACTGGTTTAAGCATGAAAACTAAAACATAATGTGTCTTTGATAAATAAATAAATGAATTTAAAGATTGCTGCAGAGATAGTGGTGATGTACTGTATATATATATATATATATATATGCACATATATCAGTATAGGAATCTGGTAGTCCTGACTTTTTTTCTTTGTCTCACCAGTACTTTAAAACCCTTAATAAACTTTTTATTAAATAGCAGGTCTATACATTGAGCCACTATTGTTTTGGTGCTGAGTGTTACATGCTACTCTTTTTATATGGCCAACATTGTTTATTGCTATTTCATATAGTCTCTGGTAGTATTCCATGAGCCTCTCATAGGTAGACACAACTATAAGATGATAACAGTGGCAGTGATGATGTTTTAAACCCCTCTTACAGATTAATGAGACTATCATCACAGAATCTTGCAAAGAAAGCTTGACCTGTCTTCCTTCTGGAAAAGTAAGTCATAGAACAATAGAATGTAGTTCACTTGAGGACTGTGAGATAAAGAATGGCGTTCGTGGCTGCTATCCAAAACCTGATGGTGAGTAAAACCTGAACAGTAATGTCACGGGTTTCGTATCTTGTGGGTTAATTAAAGCATAACTGTCAAAAAAGAATTGGTTGTGCTGTAATAATCGCTATTTTATAGGTTAACAAATAATGAGGGTGGAAACCACATTGCTAAATTAAATATAGACAATGAAATTTAAGTAAGGGTTTTAATTTTGCAGTGCAAACAGAACAAAGTCCAAAATAATAATAAAGAAAATAAGCTATGAAGTTAATACCCAGTTCCAAAGCCATAAGTAAAGAATAGTGAATGACGAATGTAATATATATATTATATGGTACATATACATGGTATTATGTTTGCACAAGCAGCAAGCACAGTATTTTTTGCAGGTGTCTGCTAAAATACTGCTACACTAGTTTAAAATTCACACTCCATGTTGTGCCAAACCACCCACATAAGTGTAGACATAATATTTGACCACAAAAATACCAGAAGGTTAATATCAGTAGTAAATATTTTGTTTTATTGTGGAATGTTTATTAGTCAGGATAAACATTTCCAAGTCATTATTTAAAATAATTTACAATTCATCATCATCATGTATTAAAACATATTTCATAACTATTCCCCTAGCTTCACCAGGTATCTGTTGGGTCATGGGAGATCCACATTATCGTACCTTCGATGGTGAATACTACAACTTCATGGGTAACTGTACTTACATCATGGCTAAAAACTGCCATGTAGACAATGATTACCCAGCATTCGAAGTACAGGCCATCAATAAACGCACTGGAAGCTCGAAAGGCACGAGTGTCAGTGGAGTCATCATTCAAGTTTATGGCCAAAACATCACCATTGTCCAACAAGAGAATGGGCTTGTCAGAGTAAGTTTCAGTATTTGGTTAAGCATTAACCTGTTAATAGCAATTGAAAATTTAAAAAAGATTTGATTGTTTTAATGTTAATGTTCTAATACATTTCAGATTAGTGATTCGCTTTGGTACCTTCCAATCTCTTTGGACAATGGCAAAGTAACACTTCAGCAAAGTGGTCTCTCAGTAATAATCAAAACAGACTTTGGATTGTCAGTCCAGTATGACTGGGATCAGTATTTGGTGGTGAAAATACCAGTTAGATTTATGGGAAGGATGTGTGGCATGTGTGGGAACTTCAATGGAATTAAGGGCGATGACCTTGCCACTTCCAGTGGCAGTGAAGCAGGCAGCATTCCACAACTGGGGAAGAGCTGGAGAGTACCAGGTTCTGTGGGTGAAGCCTACTGTACAGATGATTGTGTGGGCCAGTGTGAGAGTTGCCAGGAAGTATCATGGTTTAAACATCTAGCAGCAGAGTCATTCTGTCACTTGGCTACCATACTTACTGATGGTCCGTTACGTGATTGCAGCGCTCTCATTGACCCCAAGGTTTTCTATGAAAACTGTCTTCTGGATTACTGCATGGGAAAAGGATTCAAGAATTTTCTATGTAAAACAGCAGAGATTTATACAGATGCTTGTCAGCGAGCTGGCATTCATGTGCACGACTGGAGACACATCATTGGTTGCCGTAAGTTTTATGAAACTTGTTATTTTGGTAGGAACCCATATCTCTGGCCATAGAATATGAAGTGTTACTTAAGAATATAAAATATTCGTAAACTATTTTAGTTCTCAATTGTATTTGTACTATACTGGCTTACACAGTATATGATTCTCTATCTATCTATCTATCTATCTATCTATCTATCTATCTATCTATCTATCTATCTATCTATATATATATATATATATATATATATACATATATATATATATATATATATTTTTTATAGAGATACAAAGGTTAATTAAACAGAAATATATGTTTTATTTATTGGTTGCATTAAGTATTCACCCCAAAAGCACCACCCTAGGCTGCAACATCTGCAAGTTTTCTATGACATGATCCTTTGCCGCTTTGTAATTCTGGATCCTAAAATGTTTGCCCATTTTTCTTGAAGGATTTGTTCAAACTTAAGCAATCCTATGATATGATGCTACCACTACCACCAAATAGCAACAAAATGCTTCATTACAATTTCTTTTATTTGCCAAAAATGTAAAGCATTTTTGCACAATAATTTTTTTTTATTTGCAAAAAATGTAAAGCATTTTGCTTAATATATAGATTTATATAGAGGTTTTTTTCTTATATTATGAGCTATTTTTTAGGTGAAGATGGGTGAATTTCTATGCATATTACTAAAGCAGTTTCTTGTAGATATCTGTAAACTTCTTTTGAACGAGAATGTATGGATTTAATGAAAATATTTTTTATCCAGCAACGCCCAAATGTCCAGCAAACAGTCACTTTGAGACCTGTGCCTGCCCTGCTACGTGTGAAAATCCCACTCCATCTGCTGATTGTAAAACAAACTGTCTAGAGGCTTGCACCTGCGATTATGGATACTTGTGGAGTGGAAACAAGTGTGTCCCTAAGAATCAGTGTGGCTGTGTGTACAAAAATGGAGGTGAGGAGCGTTACTTACAGGCTGGAGAATCCATCTGGGCTGATAACAGTTGCACTAACAACTGCACTTGCAACCCGACAAATGGTAAAATTATTTGTGAAAATGCTCAGTGCCCAGTTGGAACAGCTTGCAATGTTAATAATGGAATCAGAGCCTGCCAACCACTCTCTCATGCCAGCTGTAATATTTATGGAGATCCTCATTACAACACATTTGACAACACCACCTACAATTTCATGGGCACCTGCACTTACACTGCCGCTCAGGGATGCCACCTAGATGGAACGCAACTTACCCCATTTACAGTTGTAGTAGAGAATGAGGAATGGAATGAAATCCAAGCGACTCCAAATGTGTCTATGGCCAAGGTGGTTGCTGTGGAGGTCTATGGTATGATATTAGTCCTGAGAAGAAATCAGATACATCAGGTCATGGTTAGTATATTCTTAATAACAGTATGCAACATACATATATGAAGTAAAGTTTATACATTACTGTAATGTAAATGTCTCTGTTTTCATTAGGTTTGTAGTGTAATTTGTAAAATGATTAGCAAATTACAATATACTACCTAATCAACAGTCTTTAAGACTGTGTAGGCTAGGTCATTTTTTTACTGATGGTATTTTCAAGCTACGATGGAATTCAGGGATTACTTGTATTGAGTTGTGTAAACATATTTCTTATCTGGTTTAGTATTCTAAAGTGTTCTACAGTGTTCTTGACCAACATTTAATTGTAGACTTTTGTTAATATAAATATAATTTACCAAAACATTTCCTGGAACTTCTTTTCTTTCAGATTAACGGTGTCTTAACTAATATCCCTTTAAGCCTCAATAATGGTGAAGTGATAGTCCAGCAGGAGGGCAAAAATAATGTGATCATTACAAATTTTGGGCTGAAAGTGGCCTATGACATGATTTACCATGTTATTATCACAGTCCCCAGCACTTATCTTGGAAAGACCTGTGGTATGTGTGGAAACTATAACGGCAATAAGAACGATGATTTCCTGCTGCCAGATGGCATAGAAACCAAAGATATAAAAACATTTGGAGCGGCATGGAAAGTGGCAGTTCCTGGTGTTGTGTGCGATGATGGCTGCAGTGGGGATTTCTGTCCAAAGTGCCCTGAAGATAAGAAACTTGTATTTGAAAAGGACTGTAGCATTATTACCAACCCTGAAGGTCCATTTGCTGCCTGTCACAGTATAATTAACCCTGAATCCTACTTTAGAGATTGTGTTTATGACGTCTGCATGGGTGAAAGTGATCAACATATGCTATGCCACAGTGTCACTGCATACATGACTGCCTGTCAGGACTATAAAGTTTCCATTAAGAGCTGGAGAACACCAACATTTTGCCGTAAGTGAATATGTAATAATTAGGTATATAAGAGGTAACAACAATGAACTGAAAAAAGATGTGGGTAAAAAAATGCATATAAACTAAAACTTTAGATCATTTATTAATATTTAACAAAAAACTAAACTTACCAGCATCATATTTATGCAACTTAGTCTACTAAAAGTTACAGGCAAGGTCCCCTGGTGGTCTAGTGGTTAAGACGCAGCGCTCCCACCGCTGCGACCCGGGTTCGATTCCCGGGTAAGGGGACCATCCCCAGCCACTCTCAGTGCCGGTCCCAAGCCCGGATAAATTGGGGAGGGTTGCGTTAGGAAGGGCATCCAGCGTAAAAACATGTGCCAAATCAAACGTGCGGAGGACCCGCTGTGGCGACCCCTAATGGGAGAAGCCGAAAGAAACTTTAGTCTACTAAAAGTTACCAAAATTACCCACACCATGTGTAAATACAATCAAATGTGTTAGATAAAGTGACATTTTTTCATATTTAACTGGTTTCACTAATCAATTACTTTATTTTCAACTTGTTTTTAATGGTTTATTACATTGAAATTATTTCTCAAACCAAACCTTTATCCGTATTCTCTGTAGCTCTGAAGTGCCCTGACAACAGTGCCTATGAAATTTGTGCAACGGCATGTGACACACCCTGCCCTGGCCTCTCTGATGTCATTAAATGCAATGTTCAGACCTGTGTTGAAGGCTGTAGGTGTAAACCTGGATTCTTCAACAATGGAACAGGCTGTGTTAAAGAGGATCAGTGTAGCTGTTATGCGAATGGCAAAACCTTAAAGGTAAGTTACCTCTTTTACTTATTTAAGTAAATCTTAAGCAAAGTCACATTTAAGTAATTTAAGTAAATTGCCTGCATTTGCTCATATGATTAACTTTGTATATATGACAACAAAACATTTATGAAAGAAAAACACTCAATATATATTCACAATGCAGTGAGTTTCCAATATTTATTGACATTTCTTAAAGACCAGCAGGTCCAAGGAGCATAATTATGATTAATGCACAAGTTTGGTCTCATAATATAATAAAAACTTCTTAGTCCAACCCGCAAGAATTCTCTTGACACAAGAACTCACACACACCTAAATCGGTCCTGTTGCTTTAGAAAAGTACTCCGAATATCAACTCATTATGTGTATAAAAGACACCAGTCACAGAATCACCCTCTTCCATTCAAACCTTTACACCACTATGAGAAAGACCAAAGAGCTGTTAAAGAACATCAGGGACAATATTGTAGACGTGCACAAGGCTGGAATGGGCTACAAGACTATCAGATTGTTGCCTTGGCCATACGTTTTGGGTCAATGTAATGCTGGAAGACCCATCCACCACCCATCTAAGTGTTCTGGCTAAGGCCAAGAGGCTCTCATCCAAGATTCTATAGTGCATGGCCCCATTCATGTGGTAAAGTCTTTCTGTACCCTTAGTAGAAAAATAGCCCCAAAGCAGAATGTTTCGTTCTCCATGTTTGACAGTGGGGATGGTGTTCTTGGGGTCATATTCAGCATTTCAGCATTTAGAGATTTTGCATGAAGCCCCAGAACAAGGGTGATTGACTTATCTTGTATTTCTTCAATTGTCGAATTATCGAGTCAACACTGGTCTCTTTCTAACCAAGTGTTTTGCTGATGGTCTTGCAGCCCAGCCTTGTGCAGGTCTAAAATCTTGTTCCTGACATCCTGACTGCTATTTGGTCTCACCCTTGGTGGTGGAGAGGTTTGAATGGAAGAGGATGATTCTGTGACAGGTGTCATAATGAGTTAATATCAGGAGTTATTTCGTAAAGAGATAGGATTCATTGGGTGTTTGGGAGTCAGAAATCTTGCTGGTTGGTAGGGGATCATTTTGCACTAGTGATATTTTGGGCACTTCTAACATAATTGAAATAATCTTGAATAATATCAACTAGACCGTAATGCTCTCTGTCCATCTTTTAAATTTCAGTATTCAGAAAGAAAACTTTATGATTCCAATTAATATCCATATTAGTAAATATACACATATGTATAGTGAGCCTAATATTGCAAGACTTTGATAACGTACAAAGAAAACTGGTGGCAGAAAATGTGAAAATGCTTTATCTAAACAATGTTTTTTTTTTCAGTTTTAAAGAACATCTGCCCCTTTTGTGTTGAAGATAATAAAATCAAGTAGCATAAATGATAGACAAAATTTGAAAAAATGTTAGAGGGAAAGGATAACACAATGACATATAAATGGCAAGATTGTACGCATTCTAATAAAGAAAATAAATTGCCTCAGATTTGTAGACAGTACATCTATTGATGATAGGTGATACAATTTATAATTTAGATAACAGATCATGAATATCTGTTAAATTCATAATTTATTTATTATATTTTACAGATTGGTGAGGTTGTTGTCACTGATGACTGTCAAGAAAAAATTATCTGTCAAAACTCTGGTATAATGAAATATGAAAGCATGAAATGTAACACTGATGAAGCATGCCTGGTTGAGAATGGTGTTCGAGGATGCTACCCCAAACAGTGCATGCTGGGAAATGCAGGCTCCATCACCCTTTTCAATGGAACAACATGGAACATACCATCTATAGGGGCCTTTGACTTGGTGAAAGTATGTGACGATAGTGTTATGGGGATATGGTTCCGTGTGGTGGCGGTGTTGCAAGAGAGAAATGGGGTCCTCTCAACTACAGCTGTTAACATATTCTTTGAAAATATTCTTGTTACTGTTACCAGCCAAAATGAGATTTGGGTAAGAAAGTACTCTTTGTTTCATTTTGCAAACCAATCAAATATGTTCAGAATAAAATCAAACATTTTAAGGTTGCAGAAATATTACTTCCCTTAACTAATCTGATGTTTTTTTTTCTTTCTTTTTCTTTTTTTTTTTTTTTTACAAATTTAGGTTAACGGTAGAAAGATGACTTTACCTATTATGGAAAGCAATGGGGTAACTGTTAAGGTCATCGATCAGACAGTGATCATTGAGAAGACAAATGCTATTAGATTGTCCTACAGCCTTTCACAGGGTGTCATAATCACAGTGAACAATGGAATTGCTGAGAAAGTTTGTGGAGCTTGTGGGAAATTTACTGGCTTTATTTCAGGGGAAAGCATAATGCTCTATATGGATCAATACAGAGCTCCTGATTTTCCCACCTGGTGAGTATACTGTACCTGCAAAATAAAATGTTAAAAAAAGCTCAAATATTGAATTGCTTTTATATTTAGTAAATACATTTTATTCATACATAATATGCTTAATCTCTGTTCTGCTATTAAGCATTTATTTTTTTAATTAAATGGCCAAAATATGTAAATAATTATCTGGACACCTGACCATTAGACCCATATATGGTTCTTCCTCAAACTATTATAAGGTTTGAGGCACCCAATTGTTTAGAATATCTTTGTAACAAAGAGGCCCAAACATGTTCCAGCATTAAAAATGCCACTGTGGTCCAGCACTGAACCCTGATCTCAACTGCACTGAACACCTCTTAAATGAACATGAAGACTGAGTGCATCCCATACCTCCTCACCCAACATCAGAATCTTACAAAGCTCTTGTATACTGAATGATCACAAACCCCTACAGTTAAAAACAAATAATTTAGTTGAAACTGAATCTGCACAAGCACATATTGGTGTGATGGCCAGGTGTCCATAAACTTTGGAACATTTAATGCATCTTGAAACTGCATGAAATTACTATACAAAATGTAAAAATGAACACATTCTATTTAAAATATTGTATATGTATAACAAGTGGAAACTTCTTTATATTGTGAATGATAGCATAGTTTAATCAGATTTTTTAACCAGTTGTGCTGTTTTTTATTAATACATTTGTGTGATGTATAAAAGGTCACATATGCATGTGTAGTACAAACTGCATTATAAAATAGCATATATCATTTAATTAGAATTAATCAAAAGTGACAAATGCTTGCAAGCCAAACTATAATATCTCTTTTTTGTATTTTAGCACCATGTGATGGGAATTTCGAGGCTAAGAACACCAACCAAGCAAAAATATTGGATAATATATGACATGATTTTCTGCATGATTCTCTGCAATTCTAAATGAATTTTAATATTCTCTGAAATTATAAATCAAAATAAATAAAACACTTGCAATATAATATGATGTTCTTGTTTCATCCATCCATCCATCCATCCATCCATCCATCCATTTTTCTATTTATTAAAGATCACAGGTTCTCTTTTTAAAAATTAAAATACTTTCGAAAGTGTGTCCGGGTTTGTGTTTGTGTGTGTTTCTGTGTCTGTGATGCTGGTTAAAAATCCAAAAAGAACTACCATGAATGTAGGCTCAAGCCTTTGTAATAACCACTGCATTCCCCTGACTTTAACATTGCTAATTGTGCACCATTGTGTAGAATGTGCACATGCATGGCAGTATCTCAAAAATAGTATCTAAGATAACAGTATCTCTCATGCATAATAAATAGTATCCGAGTGGTTGAATTTTAACAGTTAGACATTTTTCCTCTTTAATCGCTTTAAAATATCCAAAATATCACTTTGCTTTCCTGTATTCTCTACTTTCCATTTGCTCTGTTTCTTCTCTTTTTCTTTTGGAAGAGCGCTTTATTCCCTGTTTGAGGGTTTGAAAGCAGTAAGTGGAGGCCATTCCAATCAGAACTATGAACACACTACAGTAACTTTATTAGTATACGTAATTTCTCTGCTATGGAAAACATCTAGCTCATTCAGTGTGTGAAGTGTAACATGTGTAGTCAGTCTTTCTCGGTTTCTTTTATCTGTGAGATGCACAGTCGTCACTCAGGAAACACCATATTGAGACTGTGTCTGTCCCCCGAGTGAAACCAAAATGTAGAAATTCTCAAAAAGTATGTTTAAGTACCTGATTAACTTTAAATTAAATAGGACTGAATGCACAGCCAGCTCCTCTGATCTAAAGATAGGATTGTTGAATATTAGATCTCTCATGTCAAAAGCGCTGACTATGAACAAAATGATTACCGACCAGGAGTTAAAAATAATGTGTTTGACAGAAACGTGGATTAAACAGAATGAATATGTAGCATCAAATGAAGCAAGTCCTCCTGGGTATAGTTACATACACCATGGCAAAGGAGGCGGAGTCGCCACTATTTATAATAATAATCTATGCATCACACAAAAAACTAAACACAAATGTAAAACATTTAAAGTTCTTTACACCAACATATAATATTTAGTGTCCAAAAGTAGGTCCTGTCAGTCAATTCCATTAATTATTAATTATGGAGCCCCAGGGCACTATTCTGATTTTCTCATACAATTTGCAGATTTCATCATAAATTTTGCTACTTCTTTAGATAAAGCATTAATTGTTGGTGACTTAATTATTCATTTTGATAATCAGGAAGACTCCTTAAGAGCAGCAGTTGTTTCCATTCTAGATTCAGTGGGAATTAATCAGAATGTTGTAGGACCCACTCATAGTGGTGGACACACTCTTGATTCAAATCAAAATCAAATCAAATCAAATTTTATTTGTCACATACACATACATACAGGGTACGACATGCAGTGAAATGCTTTTGAACAACGGTCCGAAATGAGGGAATAAAATAGGGTAAAAAAAGAGGAGTAAAAATATAAATATAATAACAAAATTTAAAGAAAAATATAATAAGAAAAAGAAGGCAGATAAATAAAGATATATAAATATATATGTATATATATACAGGGAGTGCAGAATTATTAGGCAAATGAGTATTTTGACCACATCATCCTCGTTATGCATGTTGTCTTACTCCAAGCTGTATAGGCTGGAAAGCCTACTACCAATTAAGCATATTAGGTGATGTGCATCTCTGTAATGAGAAGGGGTGTGGTCTAATGACATCAACACCCTATATCAGGTGTGCATAATTATTAGGCAACTTCCTTTCCTTTGGCAAAATGGGTCAAAAGAAGGACTTGACAGGCTCAGAAAAGTCAAAAATAGTGAGATATATTGCAGAGGGATGCAGCAGTCTTAAAATAGCCAAGCTTCTGAAGCGTGATCATCGAACAATCAAGCGTTTCATTCAAAATAGTCAACAGGGTCGCAAGAAGCGTGTGGAAAAACCAAGGCGCAAAATAACTGCCCGTGAACTGAGAAAAGTCAAGCGTGCAGCTGCCAAGATGCCACTTGCCACCAGTTTGGCCATATTTCAGAGCTGCAACATCACTGGAGTGCCCAAAAGCACAAGGTGTGCAATACTCAGAGACATGGCCAAGGTAAGAAAGGCAGAAAGTCGACCACCACTGAACAAGACACACAAGCTGAAACGTCAAGACTGGGCCAAGAAATATCTCAAGACTGATTATCCAAAATATCACTTTGATTTCCTGTATTCTCTACTTTCCATTTGCTCTGTTTCTTCTCTTTTTCTTTTGGAAGAGCGCTTTATTCCCTGTTTGAGGGTTTGAAAGCAGTAAGTGGAGGCCATTCCAATCAGAACTATGAACACACTACAGTAACTTTATTAAGATACGTGATTTCTCTGCTATGGAAAACATCCAGCTCATTCAGAACGCTCTCAATGGTGCAAGTGTAAAAAAGTTAAACACCTGAGAGGGTAGTTTAAAGTCCCTTAAGCGTCTCAGATGGTACAGACGCTGCCAGGCCTTCTTCACCAGGGTGTTGATGTGACAGGACCAAGACAGGTCCTGTGTGATGTGAACACCCAGGTACCGGAAACTGTCCACTCTTTCCACTGGAGTCCCGCAGATGTTTAGCGGTTGGTATGACTGCTCCTGCTTCGAGCTGACATCCACGATCAACTCCTTTGTCTTGCTGACGTTCAGGAGAAAGTTGTTCTCCTGGCACCATCTCTTCAGGTTTTTAACCTCGTGTAGGTAGGCCATCTCGTCGTTTTTGGAGATCAGGCCCAAAACAACGGTGTCGTCAGCAAACTTGATGATGGTTGTGGAGTTGGAAGTGGCCACACAGTCATATGTGTACAGTGAGTAAAGCAGGGGGCTCAGAACACAACCCTGGGGAGCTCCAGTGCTGAGGGTGAGGGTGAATGAGGTGTGTTTTCCCATCCGTACAGCTTGTGGTCTGTCCGTCAGGAAGTTTGAGATCCATTGACACAGCGGCAGGCTGAGTCCCAGGACCTCCAACTAAGAGGTGAGTGTGGAGGGAATTATGGTTTTGAACGCTGAACTGTAGTCCACGAACAACATCTTTGTGTAATTGTTTGTTATTAACACTTGGATTAAAAATGAATTTTTTGTCATAATTTCACAGTCTGAAGCTACTTTAGATTATTACCTTATCTCTTATAAAATCTGCCGCAGTCATTGCATTAGTACCTCGGCAACTACAGCAGCGAGTTTTATCAGTAATAGAGTCCTGCCGTAGTCCCCAACCCACAGTCGCAACCAGCTTGCTCATTAGGGAAAAACTTAATGTAAGTTATACACTTTTGCGGCAAAGAAAAACTTGTGTTATCATGTAACAGATTATATTGTGAAGATTTAGAATTCAGACATTGAGTGAGCACATTGAACAACAGTGTTTTCGACAATGAGGAATCAAAACACTACGAAAACTCTAGACAACAAAGAACGAACTCTAAATGCGCTCGTGCACAGGTCTAACCTACTAGACTTCATGTAATAAAAGCCTTAATACCCCTGCAGTAAATGTGCTTTGTGCTTGTGATTGATGAATGTGCAGGGTAGAAATTCAAGTGAAATGGCATTAAATCTGGTTGTTCTAACTATATTATCTTGCATGAGCTAAAAAAAATTAGTTCCCTGTTATTGACTAATCTGCATTTTTGTAGACTTACATTTTATTCCCATTAATTCCAATATATTTCCATTAATTCCCATGGAAAGTTTCCAGTCTTGAAAATTTACAGAATTATGTAACCTTAATAATAAACAAAGTAATTATAGAGTTTATTAGAGTTTATTAGAGTTTTAGAATGCCATGCAGTCTTGAATTTAATCAGGACTTTAGTGTCTATTGAGTTTGATATATCTTCTTATTTATATGTTATCCTTTTTACATTAGGCTGTTGGATCTTGTTCCAAACCTCATTAATTACAAAATCTGATAACATGTGGTCTGTGAAGATACACTTGAAACACAAGGCCATGTTTGAATAGCTATCTGTCTCAGCTGCACATACACAATACAATGTATAGATGGTGTAAAAATGGTCTTACACATTAGTTAGATGCTAATATCTTTTATTTATTCAATCCAATGTAAAATTAAAGCAAAGCATATAGGATCTTATCATGTCACACAGTGAATTTAACAAAAGGCACTTGGAAAGTCAGATGCTCTCCATAAAGCAAAGTATTCATCGAAGCCTTGATGCTGGACATTGAACTTTTTGTTGTCACTTCCACAGGCTCCACACACCTTTTGCGACATTTCATAACTCAAGCTCAATTCAAGGCCATGTGAAAGACTGAAAGACACTTTCAAGCTATCCTTCTTTTCGATTGTGAGTGTTTCTTTAGTTAACTGAACCTTCACTTCATTGTTCAGCTGCTGTGGCAGAGTGACAAGTTTTCCATTGATCTGAAAAAAAAAAAAAAACAAAACAAAGACATATAATAAAATATAATTTATATATGATTTAAATTATAATGTAATGTAAAATTTGTCAGAATTATTGATAAGTTAATAAGTTAATTAAATTCAACTTTTTTTTACTTTAAATAAATTAAACCTTTGCAAAACAAAATGTTTGTGTATTTTTCTGCAAAAATTTACATATATATTGTTTTAAGGTATATTTTATTTTGCTTTTGCAACATTTGTGACTTTTTATCTTTTTTACCACAAGACGGATTTCAGCACACTGATCTATTAACAAAGTGATATTGAGTCAAACAATCATACTCCTGCAGTTTTTAATTATATTTTAGACACTTTGGATAAGCTAGGGAAGTTGCGACTTAAACTACAGCTGGATTAGCACTAGCATTCTGCCTTATT
>MU528344.1:253030-337262 GCA_024362625.1 Silurus asotus
AGTGCTTTAGAATTGCATTTAGGATACATACCCAAGTGTCCTGTTTGCTGGTGACAGTAATAAAGATGTCTTTAAAGTAGACATACACAGCCAGAACACTGCTTTCGCTTCCAGAAGGTCCTAACTCAACCACCACTCTGAACCATTCAGCTTCAAGAGCACCATCACAAACTTTCACTAACTCATAGGCTCCTACAGATGTGATGCCCCAGGTTTCACCACTGAAAAGGCTAAAGGAACCACTAGCCTCCAAACGGCACTGCCTTGGGTAGCATCCACGAACACCATTCTTAATTCCGCATACCTCATTACTTTCACAAAATATGCTTTCATTTTTTAAATGTCCAGATGGAAGACAGGTCAAACGTTCTTGACAGTTCTCTGTGATGATAGACTCACCAATCTACAAGTGTAAAAATGTTTACAATTAAAATAATTTGCAATGTGACTTTGTGAATGTTTTAGTTAAGTATAAGGTTAGCATAAATTAATTATATACTTCAGGTTATTATTTTGCGTAAGTCCTACCTTATAGGTGTGTCCATCCTCATAGCAGCCACATTGATCTGCTGTAACACAGCCAGTCCCATTGTTAAAAAATCCAGGTTTACACATGCAGCCCTCAGCACAGGTCTGAATATTACACTTCATCACACCAGAAAGGCCAGGACATGGTGTGTCACATGCTTTTGCACATATTTCATAGACAGTGTTGGGAGGACATGTTAGCGCTGCAAAAAAAAAAGATATAAACTTAGATTAACTGGAAATGAGAATACCGTTGCAGTTAAAAGCTGTATAAAATGAGTTTTGTTCTTACGACAGAATGTAGGTGTTCTCCAGTTTCCAACCATGACTCCAAAAGTCTGGCAGTCGGACATGTAGGCAGCGACACTGTGGCACAGCATATGTTCATCTCCCTCACTCATGCAGACATCATAAACACAATCTTTGAAGTAGGATTCGGGGTTAATTATACTGTGACATGCAGCAAATGGACCTTCAGGGTTGGTAATGATACTACAGTCCTTCTCAAACACATCTTTCTCATTTTGAGGGCACTTTGGACAGAAATCACCACTGCATCCATCATCACAAACAACACCAGGGACTGCTACTTTCCATGCTGCTCCAAAAATCTTTTTATCTTTGGTTTCTTTCCCGTCTGGCAGCAAGAAATCGTCATTCTTATTACCATTAAAGTTTCCACACATGCCACAGGTCCTTCCTGCATATGTGCCAGGGACTGTGATGATAACTTGATAAACCATATCATATGCCACTTTTAGACCAAAGTTTGTAATGATTACATTACGATAGCCCTCTTGCTGGACTATCACTTGCCCATCATTGAGATTTACAGGAATGTTGGTTAAGATACCATTAACCTGAAAAAGCACAATGAAATACATCATGATCTACTCATTAGCTTTCTTGAAATAATTAACATTTAATTCTGTAAATAACCATTTTGTTCCTTAGCAAACAAGCTGTCAACTGGCATCATCTAAGCATTTAGATAATAAAATTGTTATTAAGAACATACTAACCATGACCTGATGTATCTGATTTCTTCGGAGTATTATAGTCATGCCATAGACCTCCACAGCGACCACCTTGGCCATAGAGACATTTGGAGTTATTTGGATTTCAGTCCATTCCTCATTCTCTACTACAACTGTAAATGGGGTGAGTTGTGTTCCCTCTAAATGGCAGCTCTGAGCTGCAGTGTAAGTACAGGTGCCCATGAAGTCATAGGTGGTGTTGTCAAATGTGTTGTAGTGTGGATCTCCATAAATATTACAAGATGCATTTGGTACTTCGTAGCAGTCTCTGATTCCTTTAACAACATTGCACGCAGTTCCAATTGGACAGCTTGTGTGTTCACATATGACCTCGCCATTATTCGAATTGCAGGTACATTTTTTGCTGCAGGTGTCATCAGCCCAGATGGTTTCTCCAGCCTGTAAGTAACGCTCCTCACCTCCATTTTTGTACATGCAGCCACACTGAGTCTTAGGGACACACTTATCTCCACTCCACAAGTATCCATCGTCACAAGTGCAAGCCTCTACACAGTTTGCTTTACATTCAGCAGAAGGAGTGGGATTCTCACAGGTAGCAGGACAGGCACAGGACTCAAAGTGACTGTATGGTGGGCAACTAGGGTTAGCTATAAAGAAGTAGAAAAAGAAAAAGAATACATATTTTACAGGAGGCATTGTTAGTTCATATTTAAATATAAGTGACAAATCAATATTTAATCTTTTGCTTATATACAATGGAATTAAAAGAATATGAAACATGAGAACAATAGCAAAAGACCTAAAGTTGTGAAAATGTTCGTATCTTATTATCTTTATGTTTTTTTATTTATCAGTGAGCCACTGGGAAAGCACTGTAATCCATCATAGTGTGTATTACAATAGAACTCCTTTTGTGTTTCTCAGATAAGTAAGATGTCATGCATATTTGGTCATGTATGGTCAGTGCTTTAACTTTTAAGACTTAAACTGAAGGCATTTCCGAATTCCACAGGAAGTAAATAATAAGATATTACCAATTTAATCATTAAATAGGATTTCAATCATTTCATAGGATGTACAGTTTCACATTTCAGGTCTTTTATAAAACATATTTTCAGGTAATATTGTCTGATACTTACAGCACTTTAAGAGGCCTCTCCAGTCATAAATATGTACACCAGCTTGCTTACAGGCATCTGTGTATATCTGAGCAGTTTGACATAAGAAATTGCTGACATCTTTGCCACTGCAGTAGTCAAATAGGCAGTTGTCATAGAACACATTGGGGTCAATGACACTTTTGCAGTCATGCAAAGGTCCTTTTGTGAGAAGGGTAACAACACTACAGCTAATTTTTGCATTCAAGCGTGTGAACCATGACACACCCTCACAACCCAGACACTGCCCTGGACACTCATCTTGACAGAGCGCTTCTCCTGGTAAACCTGGCACTCTCCAGCTCTTTCCCAGTTCTGGAATGGTGTTTGCTACATGTCCAATGGGGGTAGTGAGGTCATCCTCTTTCTTTCCATTGAAGTTCCCACACATACCACACATCTTTCCCTGAAAGCTCCCGGGGACAGTAATTACCAGATATTGATCCCAGTCATACTGAACTGACAAACCAAAATCTGTGTGCATGGTAACTGAGAGGCTGCTTGCTTTAAGTTTTAAACGACCATTGTTCAAAGATATTGGAAAGTTCCAAAGTGAACCATTAATCTGAAATAGATGAAATGGAATATTAGCATTGATAAATAGTACAATTTTATTATAAAAGTTTGGTTGTATATATATATATATAATTTTTTTTAAAATAATGACTCATACCTTTACAAGCCCATTCTCATGCTTGTTAAAGGTGATTGTGTTTCCATACACCAAAATTGTGACCACGGAAATTAGCGTATTTTGTGTGTTGCCATTGCGTTCATTCTTAGTGTTAATCTGAAATTCTGGATGGTCATCATCTATGTGACAGTTTTTGGCAATAATGTAGGTACAGTTTCCCATGAAAGTATAGTAACTTCCATCAAACGTGCTGTAATGTGGGTCACCCATAACCAAACAGGTACCCACTGGAGCAGCTGGTGCATTTTGGGCATCTAATTTTAGATCATTCAGTTGACAATCTTCTCCTTGACATGAGACACTGCTGCTGCTACAGAATTCTAAAAACAAACAAAAATATAAAAAAATAACTCTATATAACCCATCTTTATATTCAGTGGTGGACAAAGTACACAAACCATGTACTTGAGTTGAACTAGAGATACACTCAGTCAAATATTACTCCAGTAAGAGTAAAAGTGCGCCCTTTTAACTTTCACTTTTTGTAAAAATACAAAAGTATTTGTCTTCATATATACTTAAGTATCCAAAGGACTATGATTTATTATGCTTATAATGTTCCTATTATAATTTTTGTTACAAGTCTCATTACTTAATCAATTCAGTTTATGTGAAACGACTCTGATGTTACACTTAACACCCCAATCTATTAACAGGATAATATTAATGAACGCTGATTGATATCTATTAAAATTATCATGAGCCCAAAACCTTCCTTCCAAGAAATCATGCAAATAAGACCACAGGTGTTGTGGCAAGTTGAAGTCAGGAGTTTCTTCCATCATTTATTCCTCTTAAAATGTTCTGTTTGCTGTTGAACTGATGCTAAACTGTATGTTGATGCTAAGTTAATACCACCAAGCGCCAATCAGAACAAGTTCAAAACAGTGCGTGCACTCTAGCCTTGGTTAAGTTTTTATCCACTTATAAAGAAAAAGATATTTGTCTTTAAAATGTAGCTAAGTTAAAGTAAAAGTCTCTCCTAATGAAAATACTTAATTAAAGTACAGATACATGAAAAATGTACTTAACAACTGACAATTACTTCGTTACTGTCCACCACTGCATATGATTGTTCTTGGAAGCTGACTGAGATGTGGATTATTACGTGTGAATTCTACTTAGAATTTTATTATTTAACAGTATTATTTTTTCTGGTCGCAAAAATCAGGACTTACCAACGACAAGCAGAAAAGCGATGGTACAAAGAGCTGCTTTCATCTTTAGGCCTGTGACGAAGCGGTTCCTCGGTTTGGTGGTAAACTAAATAAAATACATTAATACAAAAACTAACTATTTTGCACTCACATAGTTATCAATGAATTAAAAAATATCAGTATGTGTTAAACAAGTTAATTGTACATACCGGACCTGCTCTTTTCTTGCAGTCGGTTAGGGTTTAGGTGCTGTCGCCTTATATTGTCGGGGTTGACTGAATCAGGGACCAATCAAAGCTAAGGAGTAACACTGCATGTGCACATCTATCACTGTACACGTGAAAGGTTCCACAACTAATCCATCATGTTCAATCTGTGCGTGAGAACAAACTGTACTGTTACCCTAACAATCGTTTGATAAATATCACGTGCAGTGCATGTATAACTTTTAGGTGTGGCAATATACTGTATATAAATGAGCATATGTGAACACTGATTTTATATAATTGATGATATAAAATAAAAACAGGAACAATTTTCCTTGTTGCTACAGATCAGTGTATAAGTATAAATCTTAGCCCAAACAACGTTATAAGGGATTCCATTGCTTCAGAGAAAAAAGGAAAGAGTGGCTCCAGGTTCACCAAGACTAGAGAGATGAAGATAAACAAAAACATCTGAAAGTCTTATTTCCTGTTTTTTTTTTTTTTTTTTTGCCAAAATTACTTTCTCCTGCATCGATAGTGTTTTGGGTAAAAAGCCTGAAGAGTTATAAATCCTTTCTAGCTAAAAGTGATTTTCTCACAGATTTAATGTCATAAATTGATCAAGCTGTGGTGGCAAGTGATGTAACAGTTAAATGACACTTGTGATGAAACCGAGAATGATGATGATGGCAATGAGCAGATAAGAGTCTAACAATGGTGGACAGTAACAAAGTAAATGTAATTTGTTACAGTAATTAAGTAGCTTTTTTTTTGCACATCTGTACTTTACTGAAGTATTTTTTATCTTATTTTATCTTTTATCATATTTCACTACATTTCAAAGTCAAATATCTTACTTTTTAATCAACTATATTAACTATATTAATGAGTGAAAAAAAACTTAACTGGTCAAGTTAAGTTTTGAACACGCTCTGTTTTGAACGTGTTTTGTTTGCCTCTTGGTGATGTCTACTTAGCACAGTTTAGCATCAGTTCAACAGCAAGCATAACATTTTGACAGTAATGAATGATGGAGGAATCTCCTGACTCCATTTGCGCATTTCTTGTGGTAGTAGTTCAAAAGAAAAATTAGTCCTTGTACGATTCCTTCTTACAAGAATTCTCCTTCCAATCTAAGAAATATAGCCATAATACATCACAGTAATTTGGATGCTTAAACATATTTGAATGCAAATACTTTTGTACTTTTTCTCAAGTAAACATTTAAAGGGAGCACTTTTACTTTACCTGGAGTAAAATTTTACCTCAAGTAAATGGTTTGTAAACATCCATCGCTGGCGTCTACAGCATACAGTCATACCTTGTACAGCCTAGCAGCTCTTTATAAATATTTATATCATAAATATAGATCTACTATGTTTAACTATTTTTAAAGTAATATTATAAACTAGGGTTTCAGGAAATTTTCCACTCTAGTTTTATTGCAACATTCAGAAAAAAAGAGTTGAACCTAACCTAAAACATACTGGTTACTAAATAAGATAGATATTTTACTTATTTCCTTTTTAGGTTTAAGGAAAACTTTACTACTAATAATTAATAATTAAGATTAATAATTATTTACTTTGTAGACCCAATGCCAACGATTACATTTTGTTATTTAGAAGACGTGTACCAGATTTAACTCAAATATTATCTTGGTGGTTTTCGAGGTATTTTAGACATCTTCAATCAATGTGGCAACACATTCTATTTTTTTTTACCATTTTGACAAACAAGTGCACTTATAGCTGTAACTATATAACTGTATATGTTTATTTGCTAAGTGGGAAAACTGCTGGCTTATAATTGTGCGATGAGAAATAAGCAAAGCAAAGGAACATTCAAATGCTTTTATATCATGGGCTTGTCTGAATACTTTGATAATTATTCAAATTTGTAGTTCAGGAAGGTTTAATCATCATTCTAAATGTATGAGTCACCTTATAAATGTACATATATAACAACTTAAAGTAACTAACAAAATGTAACTGTTATTTCTATCCTTTGAATAAAAATTTGCACTGCACATATTTTCTTACTGTGGTGGTTTAAACATAGCTGTGGATTATTACACTTATTCCATGGATAATTGCCAGTACTGATAAGGTAAATCTACCATGGATATTTGATTTAGATGTGGCTTATCATTTACATATCTGTAGTCACTCAAAATATGAAAAGTATTTAATCAGAATTTGAAATGTATTAGGTTGTAAATAAAAACGTTTGTGCTGATTAACATTTGTTCTATGGCTGATTGTGTGGCTCTGCCCTACCTGCAACTCCAATATGTCTGCTGATCTATTTTTCACTAAAGTAACCCGAGTTATTTTTCCCTAAGTAGATAAGGTTATGAGTGTAGAGATTAGTGGGACGTTTGTATGTGCATGATGCTAGTGTTAAAAATGGATCAGCTCCCAGAAACTATTTGGACATATGATGGAGTATTTCTGTTCTGTGCCAAAAACACTCCTTTTGGCTTCATGTAGAAAGTGTTTTTCATGTAGAAAGTGTTTTTTTGGAGAAAGTGAAAGAACCTTGCTCACTTACCATGTAGACATGGTAGTGGTTGATGCTGCTGTTTTTCGTGATGTTAAATTTTAAGATCCGATTCTGGATCAAATATGTATTGCTGGATCTGATTGTTAGTCATATTTTATTATTAAATTATTATTAAATTACGTTCTATCATGTTTTTGTTCCTGTATTATTTAAAGTGATGTCACAGCTTGCAGTCAATTGCTATGCAAAAGCTGCACATGCTCCACCCATGGCACACCTCCAGGTGCTCAGTTGTTTTCAGAGAGAAGCATAAAGCTATATCTTTATTTTATAAATCAGATAAAACTAAAGACTCTTCGAGTTAAGTCAAGAAGCTTTTATTGTCATTTTTACCATATATAGCTGATGCAGTACACAGTGAAATGAGACAATGTTCCTCCAGAACCCTGGTGGTACATTAAACAACATAGCGCTACATCACACAACATTATGTTACATAACAGAATGCAGAGCAAGGACTAAAGTAAATGTCCTTGCCAAATAAAGTGCATCGTGTGCAAAATTGCAAACAGTGCAGACAAAAAACAGTGCAGACAGGACAACACAAGATTGTGTGGGACAGATACACATAACACAAATAACAAAAAAACTATTTGTGAACATAAACACAATGTAGTGCAAAAACAGCAGTAGCAGCAGTCGAAAGGTGCAAAACAGCATAACAGTATAATATGATTAAATATAAATATAATATGGGTGGTGGAATGGATTGTTATGAGTAATGACTGTGCTCTCCTGAAGTCAACAACCATCTCTTTGGTTTGTCAACGTTTAGAGACAGGTTGTTGGCTCTACACCAGACTGTTAACTGTTTTACGCCCTCTCTGTATGCTGACTCGTAGTTCTTGCTGATAAGACCACCACTGTTGTGTCATTGGCGAACCTGATGATGTGATTTTGAACTGTGCATTGCTATACAGTCATGAGTCAGAAAAGTGAACGCCAGTGCTCATTTAATGAAAATGCTGTTCCCGATTCAGCAGAGGTGGCAAAAGTACACACATCCATTACTTAAGTAGAAGTACAGATACTCATGTTTTAAAATACTCAGGTAAAAGTTGAAGTACTGATTATACCTTTTTACTTAAGTGATAGATAGATAGATAGATAGATAGATAGATAGATAGAACATTGTCATTGCACTGTACAGGTACACAGAAACGAAATGCATTTTGGCATCTACCAGAAGTGCAAAAAGCAATCATGCAAATAGTGCAGATAAATATGTAGCACATTTACAGCATTTGATATATATATATGTAAGCATATGTACAGTGATTAAATATAAAGGCTATAACAGTGCAGAGATTTGTGGACATCATTAAGAGCCTTTGCTATGTTTCCACACGGACAGCTAATGAGGTGATACCGGAGAAACTGCACCTCTTCAAGTCAAGAAGCTACAGATAAAAACAATACATCATTCAAATCTGTAAAATGTCTATGATTATATATATATAAGCTTCTTGACTTGAAGAGGTGCACTTTCTCCGGTATCACTTAATTAGCTGTCCGGGTGGAAAAATAGAAAAGAATTATATAAAAAATAATTATTATATATAATAATAATTATATATATTATTATATATCGGTGGAGTTTATTTAATTATTGTATATGTAAGTAAAAAGGGATGTCATGAATAAGTGTATGTTTTGCTGGAGGTTTAAATTTCGCCTCTTTTATATTTAGTTATTTATTTATGTATTTATACTTATTATAAAAATGGTAAAAACAGAAATCCACATTGTTCTGCAACTCAAACTGTTTGTAGAAGTCGTTCTGGGAGGGAGGCATCACAGTCGCACACGGGTGAAGTTGCCTTGTAGTTTGTGATTGCCTGGATGCCCTGCCATATGCTCTGGTTGTCTCTGCTGACCTAGAAGTGACTGTGGATTCTCTTGGCGTGTGCGTGTATCGTCTCTCTGATAGCATGGGACAGTTTGGCCAGTGCTGTACTTAAGGTTGTCCTGTCCCCTGCTCTGAAAGTGGATTCTCTCAATTTTAGCACCACACACACTTTTGTGGTCATCCACGGCTACTGGTTGGAGCGTGTAGTGATGGTCTTGGAGATGGTCACGTCATTAATGCAATTGTTAAAGAATCTGGTCACTGATGTGTACTCCCTTCAATTCGGTGAAGTCACCATTGGTTGCAGCATCCCTAAACATGTCCCAGTCAGTACACTTAAAGCAGTCCTGAAGAGTAGAGGTGGCTCCTGCTGACCAGGTATTTACCTGTTTCAGAACCATGAGCGATGAGCAATAACTGGAGATGAAAGCACAGCATTCTTGCACCATTCCGTGTTGATATAAACCCACACGACACCATCGCGAGTGTTACGGCACAGAGCTGCATTGCTGTCGGCACAAAACGCGTCTAGCCCGTCTAGCTGGATGACTCTGTCGCTGAGCCACATCTCTGTAAAAACAAAGACTTTTCAGATGATAATAATAATAATATGATTGTGGGTGCACTGTAATCTTGTTTATTTGAGAAACACTTTGTTCACCAAATGTGTAGTTATAGTTTAAGTTAATGTTATGGTAACTTTATCCAATATATGTACTGAAGTCTTGTAATTCACTTGTACTGCACTTAGTTGAACCATAAGTTCTGGCAATGATTTGTGCTCTTGTAAGGTAGGGTTAGCTGGTGTTTGCATGATTAATTATTACACTATAAGCGGTTTTGTAATTTAGCTGGGTAAAAAAATGACAGCTACATTATGCACCTACCTAATTTTTTTAAGGTGTATTGTGTCTGTCAGACAAACTTATCTCATAAATCCACGTAAGTAGTAAGTATCAGATAAAGAAATGTACATTATGTACTACAATAACTACATTAGAACAATACAATAGGCATTTATCCATCAGGGCATCTTGGCATCAGGGCATTTCCTGTTAACACCTTAGGTCAACAAGCAAGGATTTGCTTATGCAACAAAACATTTTCGTGGAGATGAAGTGTAGAATAATTCACACCTTATTTTACATCATGAAATATGCTTCCACACTATCTGGTAATTAAAATAAATGGGTAAAACATTTCCTGAACTCATTTACCTTGGAGGCCTTGCAGTCCTAAAGTAGTGCCAAAGGTGTTAAAACATATCTATGCTTTGGTTATCACATGCTACAACTGTTAAATAACTTTTAAATACAAAACTGTGAAACTAGGTTTTTATTTTTTCGGAAAAAGTTTGTAATAGATAGGGTTTTTTAAATGAGTAGACTTATAAGTTCATTGGTCACTGGTGTGGGGATGGTAGCTAATTGAAACAGTGGGGAAAAAACAGCATGGCAGACAGTAAAAAAAGCTGGCCATATGTACTTTTGATAGTCGGAAACTATTTCAGACAAGATGTAGTCTAGGAAAATGACTTTTTGAATGTACAGTACTGTGTTGCCAGGATGAAGCCACTTTATACTAGACCAGGATAAAAAGGTTTCATAAAGAATGAAAAACAAATCATCCACAAAAAAAAAAGAAAAAGAAAATCCAGAATCCACAGTATCATCTTTTTACACATTCCTTCCTTCCATAAACCTTGACTGATGCATTTAAAAACATAGAACAACCAAGTTTTTTGTAGAAGATGATTGAGAAGTATGTAAAGTGTTATGATTCTTACCTGTGGCTAATAACTGGCAATTCACTTATGTTTCTCTTTGTGCTGCCAGTAACTGAAATAGCCAGAAACTCTGTCAAAATCACTGACTTATGTTTTAATATATATTTTGGCCATGATTATGTATTCAATTCTTCCCAGTAGTTTATTTTCTCTATTTTATAGCTTTTTTTCTCAGGTGCACTGCTAAAAGTAGTGTCTGTATACAGTACTATATATAATATATTTAAGGTTTCTATAGCCATGGCATCATAATGATGATTTTTAGGTTGATTGATTCAGGGAGAAAACCACTGATGGCCTATACTGTATATATACATTTTTAATTATATTTATTACTTTAGGCAGACAGGTTCTTTTAAAATATATATATTTTGTCAACCAAAGTAGGTGTCAAACAAAAAATTAAGCATGGAAGCAAATGAAGTCCTAGCACAAAAGTTTACAGCACCTGGTGCTCCTAGATGGTTTCCCATCAAAGTGCTAAAAAGGCGAGATCAGATTAGATCGGGTGTTCTAAAAGTGGTATGGCCCAAAGAAAGTGTTGGCTTTGCAAAATGGCTATTCATTTATTTGTTTGTTTTACATAAATAAATATTTCACACACACTTAAAAAAAACAGACAGGGTGCGCTGTCTGCTGTCTTTGTCATCTCTCCTCACAGCAGTAGTGGATCAAGTATACAAAGCATGTACATGAGTAAAAGTAGAGATACAGTAGTTACAAATTACTCCAGTAAAAGTGCTCCCTTTAATCTTTTACTTGAGTAAAAGTACAAAAGTATTTACCTTCAGATCTACTTAAGTATTTAAATACTAATGATTTATTATGGCTGTAATGTTCCTATTATCATTTTTATCAACTCAGTTTATGTAAAGACCAATGTTACTCTTCACACACCAATCGATTAATAGAATTATATTAATGAGTCAAACACTGATTGATATCTAATAAATTAGCATAAGCCCAAAACCTTCTTTTCAAGAAATCATGCAAGAAAGTTCACAGGTCTTGTGGCAAGTTGGAGTCAGAAGATTCTTCCATCATTTAATTCTCTTTAAATGTTCTGCATGCTTTCGAACAATGCAATGGCGGTTTTAGCTTGAATGACTCCCTGGGGGAACCACGCCATGATCCATTGTCTCTCCCATTGATTAGTTTGAAAAGCTCCTCTCTGCTTCTGGATGAGTAAAACATATTCTCAGAGCAGCAAACAAATTGGGATAAATTTCTGAGAGCATCCATTCATGTATAAATATCACCCTTGTGCACAGTTTACCAAACTCTCAGAAACAAGAACCATAAAACTCCTTGGCTAATTGTAGCCATAAGATCCATACAACATCTATATCGTTATATTTTTTTTAAATGAGCCTTTTAAGCTGCACTGGATATTCACTCTACTGAACTCAGTTTAGGACATTTTCAGTACAATCACAGAATATCTTCATGGCATCACCTCAATTTAGGGTAACCAAATCAATAAGTGCTGTTTAACTACAATCCATGTTTCCAAATGTTTATTCGGATTCAGCTCTCTTACTGATACCCCACCCCTCCTTTCTAAGAGTGTATGAGTGAGGGAAGTTCTCCAGCTGTGGCTGCACACTCTGAGTACTGACCAGGTTTATTCACTGTGACATGATATAATAATTGACAATTCACTATTCAAAGGGGCTTCTGAGTCGACAACTGTCTTAAGACCCCGATGAGGCTAAAGTGCTGATTGACCGTCTCAGAAAGCTTCTGGCAAGTGGAGAATTGACATCTGGCAGTGGGCCTCAAACCAGCCTAGATTAATAAACTATCTACTTTACTTACTTACTTATGGAAGCTCAGTCTACCAGTACCGAACTGTGGTTGTCACAAAGAAAAACAAAAACAAAACAAAAAAAACCCAAAAGTTCTGCACTGGGTCTGCTCCACTGACACTGCTCCATTTACATTTACATTTACTGCATTTAGCAGATGCCCTTGTCCAGAGTGACGAACAAATTGCTTTGAGTCTTTAGCAATGAATAAATCCACACTTGTATGCTAGATTACAAACTAAATATAAATATAACTCTTGAATTATATAAAGCAAACTCGGAAAGTGCTAATTTAAGTGTTTAGGAAGAAGTAGGTCTTCAACCGTTGCTTGAAGATAGCCAGGGACCCAGCTGTACGGACATCTAGGGGAAGTTTGTTCCAATACCTCAGTGCCAGAACAAAGAAGAGCCTTGAAGTATACTTAGCTCTCATTCGGAGAGAAGGTGGTACCAGTCGAGCAGTGCTGTAGGATCTCAGACAGCGTGGTGCAGTGCGAGGTGTGATGAGGTCTCTGAGGTAAGATGGTGCTGGTCCATTTTTGGCCTTGTAGGCAAGCATCAGTGTTTTGAATCTGATGCGTGCAGCTACTGGAAGCCAGTAAAGGGAGCGGAGCAGTGGGGTGGTGTGGGAGAACTTAGGCAGATTGATCACAAGTCGTTCAGCTGCGTTTTGGATCATTTGCAGTTGATGAATAGCGTTTAGAGGAAGACCTGCCAGCAGAGAGTTTCAGTACTCCAGTCTTGAAATGACAAGAGACTGAACAAGCAACTGGGCAGCCTGTGTGGACAGAAATAGTCGAATCCTTTGGATGTTGTAAAGAAGAAATCGACAGGATGCTCCACTTACACTCTTAGTAACAAGTAACATTCCTTTGAGTTTGGACCACCTACAATGTGCAATTTATATCGTATACTTACCTGCATGATTTACTGGGCTTCATCCTCCCTTATACAACCAGAAAATAAAAAATTGTAATCCAGAAAATGTGGGCTAAGAATGAGAAGTTCCTCTATACCGGGACGAACCTTTGCCCAGCTGGCTGCAGTGGGAGGACAAATTAATATCTTTTCTTTATTTCCTTTCCTGGATGCTCTGTGATTTCAGGAATGAAAATTGACTGTAGAGGGGGAGATTCATGTGTTTTGTGATGTATCTATTGTGCAGTCTCTTACCTGGGAACAAAGAATAATCAAGGCAAGGTACACTTAGCATACCTACTTGCATGCTCCCAAGTTGCACCCAAGAAACCATTCCCAGACATTAACTCTACGCTGCACTCTGTGGAGTTCAGTTAGCAGAAATGTTAAGAAAATAACTCAACAGAGTACTTAATTGGTTGCAGTCAAATTCCTGCCAGTTCAAAGTCTTTGTAGGCACCAGGATTGGAGATGCATTGACTCAGCTCAGTATCCTGGAAAATCTATTTAGGCTCTAGCTAATCCAGACAGATAGACCAATGGACCCCCCCCCCCCCCTTCCTCTCAGATCAAAGGTAAAACTGGCAGACCCGAACAAGAGTGTGAGGTGTGTATTTAGGGAAAGTTTGCCCAAACCAGAAATAAAGATCCTGATGTCAGAGCAAAGGCACCCTTACAGATGGTACACACAGACCTTGCAGGTCCAGTAGCCACAGAATTGATGGACGGTTACAAATATGTGCAGTCATTCACTGACGACTATTCAAGCGTAGTGTTCGTATACCTCCTAAAGAGGAAAAGTGACACCGTGCAGGCTACTGAAAAATTTCTAGCGGATTTATCCCCTTACGGGAAAGTGAGGTGCATAAGATCCGACAATGGAACTGAGTATATGTGCAATGACTTTCAAGCATTGTTGAGGAAAAACAAAATCAGACATGAAACGTCAGCTCCGTATTCCCCACACCAAAACGCAACTGCGGAGAGGAATTGGCGTACTCTTTTTGAGATGCGTAAGTGCATGTTAGTTGAAAGTGCATTACCAAAGCAACTATGGCACTACGCAATACAAACAGCAGCAGTGGTACGCACAGGTGTTTTAACAAGCGTAAGGGACAGACTCCTTATGAGATGAGATGCAAAATATTCATGAATTAGGACAGACATATACTTTTAGTAAGCTACATTCACTTTTGCAGAATTTGTCATTACCTAATGAGACTGTTTCTCAAATATTTGCTACTGTGAAGGAATCAGACTTGTTTTCTGTGGGTCATAAAGGACAAATGCGAACAGAGTATTTAGGGAGTCAGACCTTTAAAATAAGTGTTCAAATACATTGAACCAAAAATAATACTTTCAGGTAGAGATGAGAATTAGACAGAGCAATTTGCATACTATGTACCTGTAAAAGACACATTGAAGTGTCTAATGAATTCAGATTTTGGGAGGAAGTGCATTTCAATGCACTTGCCTGAAAAAAAACTTTGCTGATGTACTTTGTGATTGCTGAGATGGCCAAATACTGAAGTGCAGGAATTTCTCTCAAGACATCCCAAACCTCCAGCTACTGCTCTTTTAGGATGCTTTTGAGGTGGTTAAGCCTTTAGGGTCTGCACAAAAAAAACACAACATTTTGGCTGTATACCTTTCTTTTGTCAATTTGCCAGTTCATCTCAGGTCAAACACAGAACATATGCAGTTGGTTTTGCTGTGCAAAGAAAAAGACTTTAAAGACTTTGGCCATGAATGTGTTTTCTTAGAGCTAGTAACAGACCTGAAAGACATTGAGGAGACGTTGAATGGAATTGCTTTGTCAGATCAATCTATCATAAAGGCACACTTTACTGCATTTCTGGAGACAATTTGGGATCCCACTGCATTGGTGGATTCACTAAAAATTTAAGTCAGTCAAGCTATTTTTGCAGGTACTGTCTAATTACTGTTGAAAACTACAGTGCTGTTGTTAACCAATTACAGACCAAAAATAAAACAGTTAAAGGCATTAAGTTTGATTCATTTTTCAACTCTTTGAAGAACTTTAAAGTATGCCATCCTGGCTTGCCACCATGCCTTGGTCACGACATTTTTGAAGGCGTGTTGTCTTACGATGTTGCTCTTTACATCAAATATTTTGTTAAAAAGAAGTGGTTCACGTACCGTCGAATCAGGCAGTTCAAATACAATGGTTCTGATGCATTCACAAAACCTCGTGAGTTAAATTCTCATGGAGCTAAGGTAGCTGGTCAGGCCATTTAAAATTGGAATTTCTTACGTCTTCTACCTGTAATACTTGGTGATAGAGTTGTGGATCCTGCAGATGAGGTTTTTCAATTAACTCTTCAACTAAGACCGAAAATGAGTGAGACAAAGTGAGACAAAAGAAAAATAAATCCTTGAATAAAAACGGTGATGCCTGTGAACCGACCTGTTGTGGCTGTTCTTTTTCCTCACTCCCACTCGCTCTCCCACAGCGGTGCCGAAACCCGGGAAAAGGATCGCAGGTCGGGCGGACATGGAGCTCTCCACCTGCTGCTGCTGCTTTCCGGAGAAGCCCAGCTCGCGTCCCAGCAGCTGCTGGCTGAACTGTATGATGGATTACGGCGATCTGAAGCGAGCCATCCTCCAGCGAGTGGGGTGGACGCCAGAGCAACACCGACAGCGTTTTCACGCGTTGACGCTACGCAAGATCGGCCGGCCGTTTGCGTTCGCTCACCAGCTTAGGGATGCGTGCCAGAGGTGGCTGCTGGACGAGGACCGGAGCACAGATGAGGTCATGGATTGCTTGGTCTTGGAGCAGTTTGCCGCGGGCAAAGAAGAAACCCAGTTGCTGGTCCCAAGGAGCCGCAGGAAGCTTTTGTTTCATGCAGCTCACCACAATCCAATCGGTCCGTTAGAGCGTACCGCACGCGGGCATCGTTTCGCGTTAGTCATAGTAGATTATGCGACGCGATACCCGGAAGCCGTGCCTCTCCGCAGCATCCCCGCACGCAGCGTTGCTGAAGTGCTTTTTTGCATCGTCTCCCGTGTCGGGATTCCAAAAGAGATCCTAACCGACCAGGGCACGGCGTTTATGTCACGGGCGCTTCGTGAACTGTAAGCTGTTGGGGATTAAATGGATTTGCACCAGCGTTTATCATCCGCAAACCGACGGTCTGGTGGAGCGCTTTAATAGGACCCTGAAGAGATTGACCCTGAAGTTCGTACCGGGGGACGCACGGAACAGGGAAAAATGGCTCGAGCCCTTGTTGTTCGCAGTACGAGAGGTCCCACAAGCCTCTACAGGGTCCATTCACTGGGACAGTTAGCATTGGAGAATTTGCTACAGGCACAGGAACGACAAACCCGGCTGTACGACAAGGGCGCGCAGCTTCAGCAATTCACACCGGGGGATAAGGTCCTCGCTCTGCTGCCCACGTCAAGCTCTTAATTACTCGGCAAGTGGCAAGGGCCGTTCGTGGTTACACGGCGGGTGGGTGATGTTGGCTCCAGGTTTACCACCTCAATCTCCTGAAACAGTGGAACGAGGCGGTGCCTGTGTCTCTAGCCATGGTGATCCCAGAGAGGGAGAAGCTGGGACTGGAGGTAAGATCGAAAACCGCGTCAGAACCCGCCTCGGTCCCCTGTGGAGACCACCTCTCGCTGTCGCAGAGAGCACAGGTTGCAGAATTACAGCAAGAGTTTGCGGATGTGTTCTCTTCCTTGCCTGGGTGGACGAATCTCATAGAACACCATATCGAGACATCTCCCAGGGTTGTGGTGAGCAGGTGCCCGTACTGCCTGCCCAAACACAAAAAGAAAGTGGTACGGGAGGAACTTCAGGCAATGCTCGACATGGGGGTGGTCGAGGAGTCCCACAGCGACTGGAGCAGCCTGGTGGTCTTGATTACCAAGCCCGACAGGTCGGTCCGGTTCTGGTTGAACTATCATAAAGTCAACGCGGTGTCGAAGTTTGACGCGTATCCAATGCCTCGCATCGATGAGCTGCTTGATCGGTTAGGCGCGGCTTGCTTTTATTCGACACTGGATCTAAACAAGGGATATTGGCAGATCCCCTTGATTCCAATATCCCAGAAAAAACGGCTTTCTCAACTCTGTTCGGTTTACACCAGTTTGTCACACTTTCGTTCGGTTTGTTTGGAGCCCCGGCAACGTTTTAACGCCTGATGGATCGGATTCTCCGTCCGCACAACGGTTACGCCTCTGCGTATGTAGATGACATTGTCATTAATATCAATGACTGGCAGCGGCATCTGCAACATCTCAGGGCGGTCCTGCGGACCTTGAGGAGGGCAGGGCTCACGGCGAACCCGAAAAAGTGCGCCATTGGGCGGGTGGAAGTACAGCATCTGGGTTTCCACTTGGGCCATGGGCAGGTGCGTCCCCAAATTGACAAGACGGCAGCGAATGTTGCCTGTCCGAGACCTAAGACCGAAAAGAAGGTGAGACGGTTTCTGGGGCTGGTGAACTTTTACAGGAGGTTTATCCCTATGTTTTCGGACATCGCCAGCTTGCTGACCGATCTCACTAAAAAGGGAGCTCCAGATCCGGTCCAGTGGTCGGAGCTGTGCCAACCGGCCTTTACGCATGTGAAGCCGCGCTCTGCGAAGGTCCGCTTTTGCATGCACCTGACCTCTCTCCCCTTTGTTTTGCAGACTGACGTGTCGGATGGGGGGGCTGGGGGCTGTGTTGTCCCAGATGGTAGAGGGGGAGGAACGGCCGGTGCTGTTCATCAGCTGTAAGCTGTCGGTACGGGAAAGCCGGTACAGCACTATCCAGAGGGAGTGCCTGACCATCAAATGGGCGGTCCTCACCCTCCATTACTATCTGTTGGGATGGGCCTTCACCCTCTGTTTGGACCATGCCCCGCTCCAGTGGCTCCATCGCATGAAGGCACTCCAGCCATTTAAGTTCGAGGTGGTCCACAGACCGGGGGTGCAGATGGTTCGTGGCCGACTTCCTTTCGCAAAAGGGGGGGAGTCGGTGGCGGTTTGTGAATGGGGGCAGGGCAGGACGCAGGTAAGCGGGGATTTGCCTTACCTGCAGCTAATAAGACCTGATGTCTGTGCTCTCTTTTTCAGTGATCCGAAATAATGAAGATATGCAAGTCTCCAAGTAAGCAAAACTCTACAGCCAAAAAGATGGTGGCCAAATACCCTGCATCCTTGCAGGATGTTATTGATGGTGATATAGTTGGTGCAGGATATCACTCACTACTTAAGCAGATCCAGAATCGTGTAGAAAATGTGAAAAGGACCGATGTTCCGAAAATTTTAAAAAACGCAGCAGAACAGAAGACTCTAACACAGAGGAGATTTCTGCTGAAAGAAAGGCAGCGGTTCAAGACACTTACGGCTGTGTAAATTGGAATGTAAGATTTATGCCATTGAATGAGACTAAAGAGAGCCAGCTGGAAAAACAAGACATTATGAAGATGAAGTCTAAAGAAACAAATTTTCATTTGGAAGAAGTTAGCAACCTCCTAAAAGCTACATACTACACACAGCGCAAGACATAAACAATGGAGCAAGCATACACCAGCTTTGAGAGAACTGGCCATTTCTATTTTAAGAGATTGGTATGTGTACACACTTCATGCAGCTTACTGAAATTGATCTGAAGGAGATGTTTCTTAAAAGCTTGGATAAAAAAGGACAGCGGCTCCTGAACTTTCTTAAAACAGTTGGTTCAGAAAAGAAACCAAAAGTTCTGCAGATTGCTGCAAAACTAGATGTTTTGAGGTGTTAACCTGAAGGATGTAGTGAGGATTTAAAAGATCTGTTGCTTCTTCTGCTTGCCTACTCTGACGAAAAGGAAGAAGTGATGTTTCATTATGTGGAAGAGTCTTGCCTTGTGGGAGATGTGGATGTAGACAACTTACCAGCAACACCCTGCATCATTGTCTGTGGTGAGTTTGAATTAATAAAATAATTTTTTACAATTTAAAGGATAGTTTAATGTTATAATTCTGTAATTTACTCAAATTAAATTTGTTCAAAACCTGTATAGAGTTCTTTGTTCTGCCATCATTTTGAAGAAGGCTTCTAACCAAACAGTTGTGGGCGGATATTAACTTTATTAAGCAAAATACTGTGGAAATCAATGGCGCCCCAAAACTGTGTGGTTACAAACATTCTACAAATTTTCTTTCTCTGTGTTTAGAAAGACAATTTAGACCAGAAGATTTCAACTCCACACATTTTTACATTCGTCGCAGCAATTTGTATGATGTTTAGCAGTTACTACTGTTTTAACATTCATTAACCTTTGGAACTTGGTGCTACTCTGGAATTCATACAAAGGTAGGCATTAAACTATTTTTAACACGTAATTGCACTTCACAGTAATTTCTCATTTGTTAACAATAACAAAAGGTAATGTATTCACTAAAATTACCTGACAATGGGAAAACATTTGTAACAGTTTTTTGTACATTGTTTCGGTTAGAAAAATAAAGTTGTTTATTGTTTGCTCATGTTAGATATATTTATCATTAGTGAACTAAGATTTGTACTGTTAACTTAATATGTACTTGTACTATATTAGTTCATGTAAAAAAAAATATATATATTTTTTTTTGTGAAGTAATTTGGTGAACTTTTCTATCTGTATTTGTGATCAACAAAATGAGTGATTACATTCTTTTTTGTAGGTGCTTCTTCAGCATAAATCCAGAAAAGGAAACCTAAGTTGAGTCAAGAAAAAACAAAAAACAGCTTCCAGTGAATCCCAGAGTCCTTACACTCATAGCAGACCTTGCTGATCACGAATGGAGAACAGACTAAGGTTGGTGATGATGCTTTTCAAATTTATACTGGAAGATGCTTTGAATGTTGAAAATGACTTGAGAATGTTAAACATGTGTGAGCTGTCCTCTTAGAAATGTATATTCTACCAATATACTACTTTGTTCTTATGGTATGTTTGTACTTATGGTATGTTTGTTACTATACCACTAATTATTAAAGTAGTGAGTGCTTAAAATGTCACTTTTGCATTAATAAATGAATGTCGCTATAATCGCTAAAATAACTTTTTTCTCCTTGTATTTCCTTGATTAACCACATGCCATTGAGAGCATAGAATACTTCTGGTAAAGACTGAAATAATTTAAAATGTTTATTCTGGAATACATTTTCCTGCTGTTTTAAGAAAAAGAAAATAGTTGTTAGTGTATATGTTTGTTGTATTAAAATAAAAGGTTTATTTTGCTTTCCTTACCAGTTCTGGGTGTTATTGAATAATTTATCAACTTAAATCTTTCTGATGCTGTAAATTTTACAGTTTACTTAAGTATAATGTAAATACTTACATTTACAATGAATTGTAAAATTTTGTCAGTAATCTACCGTACAAAATACATTTATAATGTTTTTCTATTTACAGTATTCTTAAAGGTTAAATGTTAAATTTACGGTAAAATACTGGCAGCTGTGGTTGCCAGAAATCTACCGTAAAAAATACAGTCAAAATGTTTTTATGTTTACAGTATACTTAAAAGTGAACTGTAAAATTTACGGTAAATAACTGGCTGCTGTGGTTGCCAGAAATCTACCGTAAAAAGTAGTAATAAAAAAAATTTATTTGTACCGTAAATGAATAAACATTTAGACTGTAATATTTACGGTAGATTTCTGGCAAACACAGCTGCCAGTTTTTTACCGTAAATTTTACGGGAATTTTTTTACAGTGTGTGTATGACAAGGGTCCACATTTATTATATCTTCTATTTTTTTATATAGCAACCTGAGTACAAGTGGGGGTGTAAAAATATGTTTATAATGTCCTCAGTTGTATGTAATGTAATAGTGTATAGTTCTTCTGTGTTGTGCATATAAGTAAGCCA
This sequence comes from Silurus asotus, assembly GCA_024362625.1. NCBI lineage: Eukaryota > Metazoa > Chordata > Actinopteri > Siluriformes > Siluridae > Silurus > Silurus asotus. The sequence goes on from MU528344.1 coordinate 274,543, forward strand.
CTAGGGGGCACTAAAGTGTTAACTATTGTGAAACACGTTTGCGTTAATGTTTGTCCCCTGTGAGTTATGGTTCTTCTCAGTGTGTGTTGTACCCCTTAAAAAGGGGAAAAGTAACGGGAGAAGGTTCAAGAAACACACATGACGCAGCTCTCGCCTTCACTCGTCTGTATTGAATGCTTTTGAACAATGTATACAAGAAAACATACATTTCAACATTTGTGCACACTTGTCACATGTGTGTGAGCTGATCTGACCGTAAGACTGATGTGTCAACAGCAGTTTAATAAATATGCCTAAAACGGCTAAAGATGATTAATCTCCATCGTCAATTTATGTTCCGGATGCATTGCTAGCTGCAACAGTAGTGTAGCACAACTCAACTTAATTCATTCCACCATCATTTATTTATTATTATTTATACTTGACTGCTGTTACTACTGTTTTTTGCACTGCATTGTGTCTGTTTATTTATAATCCCAGTTATAGTTTTTACAGTTTTTTTCACACAGTACTGTATAAATCAAAGTATACGGTAGGTTTACTGGTCGGCGCTATTTTGGGTTATGTGTGTTGTCTTGTGTTGTCTGTCTGCACTGCCTGTCTGTACTGTTTTTAGTCTGCACTGTTTGCACTAGGTTGCACTCAATGCACTTTATGTAGCTTTGTGCTGTGTTGTAGTTCTATGTTGTTGTTTAGTGTAGCACCAGGGTTCCTCTTTCTGAGCTTTTGCAGATTTGATCCAGGGTTAAGGGGTTGGCTATGGACTGGTTGGTTAATCTGCAGGCAGGTGAAGGGAACAGAGGTGAGGAGGAGGTGATGGATAGATTTGGGGTAAAGGAAAGGACTCGTAAGCCGACACGATAGCATCCACCTGCTTAACGTCTGCTTATTAGCCGGGTAACCTTTCCTATTAGGGCCATAGCAGACCCCGACTTCTTCCATTGACTCGTCGGTTCTGTCGCTCCTGGTCGGGGTCTATGAACGGAGGAGGGCAAAATGCCTGTAACACAACAGGTCATGTGGGAGCCGTAGGCACCTTAGGTACGTACCCAGGTCTCGTGTACAGAAACACTCTGGCCATGCCAGAGGAAAATTCCAGGCAGGACAGGGCCACGGATAGAGCCCTCAGATCCCCGATTCTCTTCAGGGAGGAAATCACCAAGAGGAAGGCTGTCTTGACCGACAGGTCAATAATGTGGATTAAGTAGATTTTAATAAAAGGATGGAAATAGCAGTGGTATATACTTAGGAAGAAGGAGGAACATAGGGTAACTTATAAGAGTGGAGGAAGGTACACACAGCTGGACTATGTTCCATGTAGTAGATGCACCCTGAAAGAAATTGGAGACTGTAAGGTGTTGGCAGGGGACAGTGAAACTAGACAGCATCGGTTGGTGGTCTGTAAGATGGTTTTGGAGGTGAAGAAGAGGAGGAGAGTAAGGACTGAAAGAAGATTGAGATTGTGAAAACTAAAGGAGGAAGACTGTAGTGTGAGATTCAGGGAAGAGGTAGCCACTAGACCACCAGAAGGCTGCTGAACTCGACAATCCTCTAGCGGCTGGTCACAGTCATTACCGCATTATCTATGAACCACTTTTCTGGGTGTGGTGTGGCACTCAGCCAGGTTGCGGGCATGGTTGTCTACCGCCCGGGTCGAAGTCATCCCTACTGTAGTCAGGAGGGTAAGAGGACGCCAGCCATTTACTGTGAAGCAGTTTCAGAGGCCGCTGGTGGCAGCATCCAGTGTAATCACACTCGAGCTCCTCCACATGAGACCTCCCTAGTGGTTGTTCGCAGGCAGGGGGTTCTCCCCCAGAGGGAATCCATATCTTACCATCAAGGTCTCGCGGCGTGCCCTTCGAACCTTGGATGTGTGGAAGGACCCGACATTTCTGTCCCGAGGCCCCATCTTAGGGACTCCTTGTCATTGCGTAACGCTTACGATGAACGATTCCCTCACAGGGTGGGGAGCGGTCATGAGTAGCCACTCCGCCCAAGGTCTGTGGAGCGACCCACATCTCTTGTGGCACATAAATTGCCTGGAGGTGATGGCGGTGTTTTCGGGGTTAAAACACTTCTAAGGGGCCTAATGTGTACAGCGGTGGTCTCGTAGGTCAACCACCAGGGGGGTCTCCGGTCTCGCCCCTTAGGTCTCTCAGGCTCTTAGGTTGAGGCCATAACCCAACTAAGGCCAGCGAGGTGGACGTTGCAATGTCCTGGAGTGACACTCCAGCAGACCAGGCCATAGAGGCCGTCACACTCCCTGGAGTGGAGCGGGGGACCAGAGGACTCGTAAGCCGACACGATAGCATCCACCTGCTTAACGTCTGCTTATTAGCTGGGTAACCTTTCCTATTAGGGCCATAGCAGAGGAACAGCTGCCCTGACTTCTTCCATTGACTTGTCGGTTCTGTCGCTCCTGGTCGGGGTCTATGAACGGAGGAGGGCAAAATGCCTGTAACACGACAGGTCATGTGGGAGCCGTAGGCATCTTAGGTACGTACCCAGGTCTCATGTACAGAAACACTCTGGCCATGCCAGAGGAAAATTCCAGGCAGGACGGGGCCACGGATAGAGCCTGCAGATCCCCGATCCTCTTCAGGGAGGAAATCACCAAGAGGAAGGCTGTCTTGGCCGACAGGTCAATAATTATAATAACTATCAATAATTATAATAACAATAAATTATAATTATAATTATAATAACAGTAAAAAGAAATATTTTCTGGATTGTTTCAGGATTGATTTCATGTATTTATATATACAATCCCAATTCTGTTTTGCCAACCTTTTTTTTTTCTTATGCTCTATTGCACTGCCTCATTCCTTTCTATTTCCAGATGTTACACCAAGTAACTTAATAGCTGTCTCCCTTATCACTTCTAACAGTAGTTGCCTATTCATTCAGCATCTCTTCAGCACCATGAGCTCCTGTCTGGATTGTCTAAGATTCGGTGCTGTCACTGCCATGGCCCGGGTTCGATTCCCGGTCAGGGAATTAAATCCTTTTATGCTCATTTTAATCAGGCTCCTCTTTCGGAAACAAAAATAAACTATTCAAACCAGCGACCAGAGGATGGCTACTGTACAACTGTAGCGGACCCCATCCTTATGCCAATTAGGGGGGTGCTAACCAAAATATAAAACTTTGATGAACCATGTAATAAAGCTGATGAACCGTGCAATGATGCATACACACAACCGTAATGCCATGCATGCTGCCGCTCTTCAAAATAAGAGTCCCACATTTGTACAAAAAGGGAAACAATATAATATAACTTCAAAAACTCAGAACCTGCCAAAATATTATTTAACAAATTAAATTAAATAAAGAAAATATTCAGATATGTCTGCTACAACAACCTCTACAGTCCTCCTCTCTACCAACTGAGCTATCGAAGGTGGCACGCAGGCTAATTTGTGTGAATGAGCTAGCAAATGGGAATGTTAACAAGAGCTTATTTTAATTAGGCTTTTGCAGCCATTGGCACAAAGTGTTTAAAAGCAACCCATGACACACATTAAAACCAGTGACAATCACAGAGAGAAGGTCTGCAAAATCTTTAGCAATTTTACTGACATCTTGTAGAGAAAAAGTGTATCTGGCCATAGATATTTTCTGCTGACTCTGAAATTCAGTCTTAAAGCTTTTGAAAGTAATGAGCTCATCTGCTAGAAGGGCTGTAGGTTCTGTGTCTAGGCACCAATGGGCATCAGAGTCTTTTCCACAAAATAACATTTTCAATTGGGCATTTGCAAAATAAGCATTATTTTGCAGAAAACACACTGATCAAAATTAGAGAACACTTTCAGATACCTCCCAGTTATTGGTGTTAATCTGGCACCTGGTGCTAATTTCCTTTATCACATTAAAACCAGTGACAATCACAGAGAGAAGGTCTGCAAAATCTTTAGCAATTTTACTGACATCTTGTAGAGAAAAAGTGAATATGGACATAGATATTTTCTGCTGACTCTGAAATTCAGTCTTAAAGCTTTTGAAAGTAATGAGCTCATCTGCTAGAAGGGCTGTAGGTTCTGTGTCTAGGCACCAATGGGCATCAGAGTCTTTTCCACAAAATAAAATTTTCAATTAGGCATTTGCAAAATAAGCATTATTTTGCAGAAAACACACTGATCAAAATTAGAGAACACTTTCAGATACCTTCCAGTTATTGGTGTTGATCTGGCACCTGGTGCTAATTTCCTTGATTATCTGTCAACCCCTATTTAACTGGTTTCCTAACTTTCAGTTTCACTGACTCTTCAAAGACTCTGGCAGCAGGTTGTCCAGATGAAGGCCAAAATGATGACCCTATCAGCCATAGCAAGACAAGTTGGTCGTTCCAAATCTGTGATTTCAAGAATATTGAATCTTTACAACATCACAAACTTATTCAAGTCCGCCAAGAAGGCTGGTCATCCACGGAAGACAAATACAAGAGAGGACAGGATACTGCAGAGGATCTCATTGGGCAATTGTTTCCACACTGCAGCTGGAATTGCAGCAGGAGTTCGGCCTCTTATACAGCTACATGGCAGAGTGAATGCAAATGTTTATCAGAACCTTCTTCAACAACATATGGTTTCTTCCCTGCATTTATCACTCAATCAGCCCGTAGTGTTCATGCAGGACAATTCTCTATGTCACACAGCAAAACAGGTAAAGCAGTTCCTTGAAACTGAAAACATTGAAATAATGACATGGCCTGCTCAGAGTCCTGATCTCAACCCAAAAGAGAACCTCTGGAAAATCCTTGGCGACAAAGTTATGGCCAAGAAACCCACTACAGTCACTGAACTGTGGAGGAGACTGGAAGAAGAGTGGACCAAAATCACACCAAAGCAGTGTGAGAGACTGGTGCTGTCCTGTGGCAGCAGATGTGCTGAAGTAATTCAGAGCAGAGGCCTGTAGACTTCCTACTAATTGCTGACTGTTGTAACCTTCAGAACATTTTGTTGTAATCTTTTTCCATGCTACAGTCATTGTTGTTCTCAAATTTTGATCAGTGTGTTTTCTGCAAAATAATGTTTTTTTTTTTTTTTCCTAATTTAGGCAAAAATGACTGCAGTTTTTTTTTTATATTTATATTGCAAATGTATCGGGACACCTGACATTTTCAGTCATAAGTTCTTCTTCCCCAAACTGTTTGCACAAAATTGGAGACACAAAATTATACAGCATGTGTCAGGGATTCACCTGCCACGCCCCCTTTGGTGGCTCTCTATGCCTCCACGCTCCATAGAGTTCCAGGTTCCACCACGCACACCTGGAGCTCATCATCACTCATGCCTCCACTCTCTCTGAAGCTCCAGGTTTAACGAGGCACACCTGAAGCTCATCACTCCACTCCTACATAAACCCCTCACTCACATTCACTCCCCGGTTCGTTATTGTTTATGTTGGACTTCCTGTACTGCATGTTTTGGCGTTCCGGTTTTCATACAGGACTTCTTCCATCCGTTTCATCTGGACTCCTGAATCCCGTACCGGCTGGGCGTCCCCTCCCTGTGCATCTCGGGTCAGCTACACTTCTCCCAATGCGCTATTAGGACTATCTCTCTCAACCTAAGGACTGCCGCGTGTGTGTGTGCGTGTGCGTGTGCGTGTGTGTATCTCTCTCTCACGCATGCCATTAAAACCCGAGCGAGCTGTACTCCGGCTTCTGCCTTTTGTTTTGCTACACCGTGACAGCATGTCTTTGAATGCATTAGCTTGACGTTTCCCCTTCACTTCAACTAAAAGACCCAACCGTGTTCTTGCATGAAGATGTCCCTGTGCACAAATCCAGCTTCATGAAGATCTGCTTTACATGGGCTGGACTTGAAAATCTCCTGCTATAGAGCTTTAAACATATTGACAGCGATGACAAATTACACAGAGCATGTATTTATGTTAAAGTAGAGATACTGTAGGTAAAATGTGACTCCAGTAAAAGTAAGAGTCCCTTTAAACTTTTACTTGAGTAAAAGTATAAAGGTATTTGCTTTCAATTGTACTTAAATATCCAAATTTTGAATAGGATTTATTACAACTGTGATTCCTATTATCATTTTTATCCAAAGACTCTTTACTTAATCAATAACTTAAAAAACTCTGTTACTTTTAGCACACAATCTAATAATTAATTATATTAATGAGTTAAACACTGATTGATATCTAATAAATGATCATGAGCCCAAAACCTTCTTTTCAATGACGACAAAAGAAAAAGTGCAAATGAGGCCATGTGTGTTGTGGTGAATTTGAATCTGGAGTTTCTTCCATCATTTATTCCTCTCCAAATGTTCTGCTTACTGTTGAACTGATGCTGAACTGTATGTTGGTGATAAGTAAATACACTAAAAGAGGAAATTGTAACCAAGTGATGTACAGTGATTAGCATATTTTATTAGATGCATTATCTTACATTCTCCTCATAACGAGATGAGTGATAGAGCTGCATACATACCTTTTATCTTTTGCACGTTTCCCTCTACTTCTATTTTTATGAGTTGGGCTCCTGAGATTTAAGAATTATTTTAATTTGGATTCAGTTCTCCTTACTGACATGATGTCACCCAACCCCCCACCTCTCCATCCTAAGGGTATGGTTCTGAATGAAGATTTCACAGTAATCCCTCGGATATCGTTCCAGAAAAACCCACGATATTCGAGGGATTACTGTAGAATTTTATTACAGTTCTAAAAATATGAATGGAAATTCTTGGAAATGCAAGAATATGAATATTTATCCTGTAAATGTGGAGGTAGTGTACCTTTATTTCCTGAAGGAAATGTGATCATATGTACTGTATACATATACTTCACTTTATAAACCTAAAATTTTACCAAAATCTTGAGGAATTCTCACAGAAGGAATTCATCAACATCCCTCAACATGATAAGCGGATCCGTTCCTAATAATCTGAGGGAAGTTTTTAAGCTGTGAAAGAGTCTCAGGGAGGACATTCAGCAAAAAATACAGAACTACAATACAGTTCTTCTCAAATCTTTTTTTAATACCACCATGTACATAGACATTTTAAGGTGTAAAATAGATTTATATATTTTACCAATGCATAATTATAATTTTTAAATCTGATTTTTACAATGATACAAACAAATCACTTTTTTATTTATTTCCTGGCACATGTTTCTTTTAGCTCCAAATTACAGACCATAAAACACCAACTATTATTCTTTCGGTCTGCACAACCTCATAGTTGATCCTGTTTTACACAACCAGAATCCAGCGTATAGAGGCTGAGTGAATGTGGTGTGGAGTCTGTGGAGGAGCTTCATCATATCAGAGACGCTGTAAAAGGACAGAGTTCCTGCACTGTAATCCACATACACTCCTATTTTGGAGGATGATGGAACTTTGAGATCAGTTTTAATGTTGTTGTGCCAGAAATAAACAGAGGAACAAGAACACTGCAGACTCCAGGACTGACTGTTGCGTCCAAACACACACTCATAACCACGTCCTTTCCTTTTGATATCTTTATATGAGACTGATATAAACACATTAACATCACTGCTCCACTCCACCTCCCAGTAACAGCGTCCACACACACTCTCTTTACTCAACACCTGATAGTAGTCAAATCTCTCTGGATGATCAGAGTATGGCTGCATTGTGTTACTGCGTGTCACAACTTTGTTCTTCTCAGACAGAATGAGGTAAAATTGTACTGTGTTTGGATCCAGAGTCAGATCACAGAAATCTAAACACATGAACAACAGGAACATCAGATATTAAACACAGAATATCTATGTAAAGTGTGTGTGAGTGTGTGTGTGTTGTACACATACATTTAAAAAACTCATTCCTGCTTTTTGGTTCTGAGAGTAAAATCTGAATGTTCTCAGCTGTAAATAAAGAAATAAAATGGATTGATTTAAAAAAAAAAAAAAAAAAGACATTTGGGTAAATAATTGCTCGTGTGTCGATCACATGATGCACTTTATCAGGAACAGATCCTCTTACCATGTTCATGGATTTTGATCAATTCCTTCTGGCAGAACTCCTCAAGTCTCTTTTTCAGGTCAGAGAGAGATTTCCTCACTGCATCAAATGAGATATTGACATTGATGCTGAGTGAATCTTCACACACATCAGCTGGAACATTTTGTCTGTCGGTTTTGGGTTTCTGATGTCTGGAAGCTACAACCTGCATACAGCAATTAGAAATAAAATTAAGTGAAGGAATGCAATAATTGTAAAGTTTTATATAAAATCTTATAACAAATTCTCTCTATAATCTAAAATGATGGGGATTCTTGAAGTCTAAGAAGCATCCAATGAACCTGTAACCTTCATATTCCTCCTGGAAATGTGGATGTAATGTACCTTTATTTCCTGGAGGAAATGGATGTGATCGTGTGTGTGTGAAAGCTGCTCCAGCTCAGTGATTCTCCTCTGAAGATCAGAAATCTCCTGCTCCAGTTGCTCCAGGAGTCGTTTAACTCGACTGAGTTCAGCCTTCTCCTGATCTCTGATCAGCTCTGTCACCTCCGAGTGCTTTTTCTCCATAGAGCTGATCATCTCAGTAAAGATCTTCTCACTGTCATCTACTGCTGTCTGTGCACTGAGCTGTTAGGACACACACGCACACACACACACACTTTAACTGGGACTCTAAATGACTTGATGTCCATGTTGTGTGTTGTCCTCTGCTCACTGCTCACCTTTATAATGTCCACATCCTGTTTTAGCTCCTGCACCTTCTTCTGCTTCTCCTGGATTCTCTGCTGGAATTTCATCTGCTCCTCCTTCAGCTCAGTCTGAGGACAAATAAAATATGCTGTCTGTGCAGTGAGCTGTTAGGACACACACACACACACACACACACTCTCTCTTACTGGGACTCTAAATGACTTGATGTCCATGTTGTGTGTGTTTCTAGGAGCAGCTCCGTCTCTGCTCACTGCTCACCTTTATAATGTCCACATCCTGTTTCAGCTCCTGCACCTTCTTCTGCTTCTCCTGGATTCTCTGCTGGAATTTCATCTGCTCCTCCTTCAGCTCAGTCTGAGGACAAATAAAATATATATTATAGTTGATGGTGTATGAGATGATAAAGACTGTGGTGAGACCTGAGATGTTGTATGGTTTAGAGACAGTGGCATTGAGTAAAAGACAGGAGGTGGAGCTGGAGGTAGCAGAGCTGAACATGATGAGATTTTCATTGGGAGTGACGACGATAGACAGGATTAGAAACAAGCAGCTTATTGAAGAGTAAAAGACTGGATGCTGGGTGTTTAAATGTTCAGCACTGTGAGCCAAATGTGTAAATGAATGACAGATTAAAAAGTGAAAACGATTTGACACTGTAAAAGTGTAAAATTAAGTTCAGATTTTTGTTGGTTGAATTGTTCACTGACTCCTCTGAACTGATACAGAGACTTTTATTTTACACTTTTTTATAACAAACACATTCAGTAAAGCAGGAGAGTTTCCAGATTTTCATTCTAACAAATCAAGAGCCAGAACTAATCAAACTCATCAGACTGAGAGAAAATGATTGAATAAGTGGAATAAAACTGTGATTTTAGATGAATAATGTAATTTCTATGAACAGAATGAATATATCAGACCTGCATTTCTCACCTGTTGTTCAGTTCTGTAGGCTTTAACTGAGACAGTGTCGTGACTTCTGTGTTTATCCGTCATACACAGATAACAGATGAAGCTTTGGTCGGTACGACAGTAGATCTCCAGGATTTTATCATGCTCAGAGCAGATCTTCTCTTGTAGATTTCCACACGATTCGATTAACGTGTGTTTTTTCAGACCAGCAACTTCATAATGCGGTTTCAGATGAGTTTCACAAAAGGAGGCCAGACACATCAGACAGGATTTGATGGCTTTGTGTTTCCTCCCGCTACAGAAATCACATTCCACATCTCCAGGTCCAGCGTAACAGTGAGCAGCAGAAGCAGTTGGGACTTCAGTCTTCTTCAGTTTCTCCACCACTTCAGTCAGCATGTTGTTTCTTTGTAGAACAGGCCTTGGAGTGAACGTGTGTCTGCACTGAGGACAGCTGTAGACCCTCTTCTGATCCTCCTGATCCCAGCAGTCATTAATACACACCTTACAGAAACTGTGCCCACACGGGGTAGTCACTGGATCCTTCAGGAGATCCAGACACACTGGACAGCTGAACTGATCCTGATGTACTGAAATACTGGCCTCTGCCATTTTCTGCACTTTACACACTGAGAAAAAAAGAGACAGAAAGAGAGAGAGAAAGACTGGAGTTTTGTTTTCCCCTAAATGAAAGTCATTTCCTGGTGTTGTGCATGTGAAAGAGAGAAAAGAGGAGGAGCTCAATGACAGAGTTCATAACCATTAAACATTTCATGAACAGAGTTGTTTCTGAGGCAAAATAAACCCTGCACTGTCTCAAAAACTTGAATTATCTACACAACCAAAGATCTCCTGCTGTGTGCGTATGTGATGGTGTGTATGGCACCATTTGTCTTATTTCTGTGGATTGTTGTGTGTGCAGATACTGAATTAATCCCAAGCCTGTCTAATATCAACATCCATGCTGCTGTATAACAGTGAAAATAAACTCTCTCTCTATCTCTCATGCGCATGAGTTTCCAGTGACCACTGTTCCTACACCTCTACCCTCCCCGGACCTTCCCACTTGCCTCTGGATGGTGTTCGCTTTGTTTAGAGGCCACTCTGTGCAGCTGGGGATGGTTTCTCATCAAGGCCCTGGGGTTCCATGAAATTCCGGAGTAAGAACAGGAGCTTCAGGAATGAATTTGGATTGTAGTTAATGTCAACAGTCTGGTACACTGACTCAAGACTACAGTTTGCTTCTGATCGCCATCACAATACCCTGCAACATCATTTATCTGTAATAAATGGTCATTTGGTGTAACCCAGATGAGGATGGGGTTCCTCTTGAGTCTGGTTCCTCTCAAGGTTTCTTTCTTATGCCATCTCGGGGAGTTGTTCCTTCGCCACAGTCCCCACAGGCTCGCTCATCAGGGACAAACTTACAAAGACTTATAAAGTTTAAGTCTAGACATCCTTTACAATTGTGTGTCTCCAAATTTTTGCAAATAGTTTGGGGAAAAATCACATATGGCTGAAAATGTCAGGTGTCCTAATACTTTTGCAATATCAGTACAAACCCAATGGCATATAAGTTTTACACAGGACGTTGTGTAAAATATATTGCAATGATTTTCAAACCACATAACCCTATTATATTATTAACAAACATAGAAAACATTAGATATTTAAAATTAAGAAATGTACACTTATGAAAAAATATGTTAATTTTGAATTTGTTGGCTGCAACTCATCTTAAAAAACTTGGGATGTTGCAACAAAAGTTTGAAAAACGTAAAAGTTATTAAAATGAAACAGTTGGAGTAAGTGTATGCAATAAATTGGGTTCACTGATAACAGTTCATTTGATGCAATGATTCAATATGATTAGTTAGAAATAGTGTATCTGAGAGCAGCAGAGTCTCTTAGAAGCAAAGATGTGCAGAGCATGCCTGAACATGATCCAGAAATGCCACCCTCCTTTTTGGGCCAAAGCTTATTTTAAATGTAGTGAGAAAAATGGAAATCTTTCTGTGGTAAGATGAATAAAAATATGTACATTTATTTTAAAAAATAATTCACACCACATCCTCCAGATTAAAGAAGAGAAGAATTATCTGGCTTTTAATCATTGTTTAGTTGTGATTTATATGGGGTTGCATTAGTGCCTGTGGAATGGGCAGCTTGCACATTTGGAAATGCTTCATAAATGCTCAAATGCTGACCTGCCTGCAGTCTAGACCTGTTAGGATAGTAACTACGAGTAGACAGTGGAAGTAACCAGCGGGAAATGCTGGTGGTCTAGAATCCGGTAGGTCATGATATCCATCTGGGTGGTCCGACAGTGAATGAGGCCTGAACGGGAGCTTATAAAGGGGAACAGGAATGAGGAACGGCTGTCAGTGATTATCGCAGAGAGCGGCAGAGAGAGGCAGCCTGAGAACCTCCGAGGGGGGCGTGGCATGTTGATCCCTGACAAGACCTTTCTCCATATAAACTCATTTGGCACATCATGAAATAAAAAATACAACAAAGGACACCCGGGACTGTTTGGGCAGCTAGAATCATGCATCAAACACATATGGGACAAAATTCCTCTTCCAACATTTTGGAAAACTGGTCTACTCGGTTTCCAGATAAATACGGAAAGAAGATGTGATAATACACAATGGCCCTGTCACAACTTTTTTTAAAACTATTGCAGTTATCAAATTCAAAATGACCATATTTTTTCTAATAATTAATAGATATTCTCAGATTATTCATGTTTTTTATTTATTTATTGTAAATAGAATATACATTTATGAGATTTGCAAATCATTGCATTTGTTTATTTGCAATGTAGCAACTTTTTGGTAATAGGGTTGTACTTATTTAACTTGTAGTAATTTAAAGTGAGTTTTGTCACAGTTGAGCCATATGTGTCTAATAAAGGATTCCAGCTGCTCAACAGTTTTGGGTGATTTATGTTCACGATGCACCGAATGTATGCAGATGGTGAAAGGTCTAGACTGCAGGCAGTCCTACAACTACAAAGTCATTCTATTGAAATAGATGTAGTATGCAGTTAGCATTGTCTTGCTCAAATATGCATGACCTTTTTTAAAAAAGATGTTTACTGGATGGAAGCATTTGTATGGCGAGCTATCCAGGTTTATGCAAGTCAATTATGGTATGCCACAAGGTTTAGTTCCAGGACCCCTGCTATTTACAATATACATGCTTCCCTTAGAAAATGTTATTAGAAGGCAGGGGATTAGCTTCCACTGTTACGCTGATGATACCCAGCTATATAGCTCATCTGAACCAAAAGATTCAACTCAATTGGCTCGGATAACTGAGTGTGTCATGGAATTAAAACACTGGATGACTCATAACTTTCTATTAATAAATTATGATAAGACAAAGATTTTGCTCATCGGCACAAAAACCAGTACACAGAATCTTATCAATCTTATCGTCCCTACACTGGCTACCTGTTAAGTTTCGAATCATCTACAAACTACTGCTTCTTACTTAAAAAACACTAAGTGCTTTAGCTCCAAATTATCTTTCCAGTCTTCTAACATGCTACAATCCGTCACGCTCCCTGAGATCTCAAAACTCCGGACTTCTAGTAGTTCCTAGAATAGCAAAGTCCACTAAAGGCGGTAGAACATTTTCACATTTAGTTAATAAACTTTGGAATAGTCTTCCTAACAGTGTTCGTGGCTCAGACACACTCTCCCAGTTTAAGTGCAGATTAAAAACGTATATTTTTAGCAAAACCTACACATAACACACATATCATAACCTTGTGCTCCAGCACATCTGATCACATGCATATTATCAACTTGTGCTGTTAATATCATGAACAGCAGCTACGCTAATTCCTTTCCACTGCTTCTCTTTCTCTTCCCATCCCGAGGCATCCTAAGGTTGCTCCAGCCCCAGTCACGTCCAACCTCATAAAATGTATGGACCTTCAAAGAAGTAGATGCTGACCCTGCAAACATCCCGTACCATAAAGAGATGTACCAGTGCCACATAGATCCCACTTCATGTGTGGAGTTTTGATATTGGACCTCCTTGAGCGTTTAAAGGCTCTGGCATGGAGAAGCTGGTGCTGGATCTGTGATGATTACAAATGTTGAGCTATTTTATGAGTTGCTCAATAGCTCCTAGTTTTATAACGACAAATGACTGTATAAGACTGTAGAAAGAACATTACTTATAATCTTATAATGGGGATGAAGGAAGAGGGGGGAGAGAGAGCGAGAGATAGAGAGAGAGAGTTTAAGTGTTGCTATTTGTGCTGGTTATACTGGTTTACCTGGTTTAAAAACAGGTAACGACATGCGTGCACCTACATTCTACCACGCTAGTCTGTTGCTGTTTGTTAGTTAGGTTAAGCTTCCAAAATACAGCCTAGAATAGACCTTTTTATGTTCATTTCTTTGGCACTGACTGTTATTTTCCTGGTGTGAGTCTAGTCTTCTTGACTCTGTGAAATACTTTGTGCTTTGTGCTTTGTGCTTTGTTTCCAATGTTTTATGGCAATTTATTTATTTTATTTCTATTTTTTTATTTATTCTCCCTTAACATTGTTGTTTTGTGTGAAAAGCAATCTTTTCATTTTTGTGCATTCTTTACTGTACTTGCAGTCTAGCTCTAACTGCTAAGGCATGGATCTCTCACAGGTTGTTGTGTGGAGGCGAGAGGAAAGTGTTAATCTCTCGTGTGCCTTTGTCTGAGTAATGTACTAAAATACGTGGTCGGCGTGGTGATGTCACTGGCAGGACGCTGTTTGTTTTAGTAGAAACCAGTACTAATCTATACCCTGATACTGTACCTCCTGAAATAGGTGTTGAGAACGAGGCTGGGCCTTGGCCTGTCCATGTAGTTGCCAGTTTGTTAGCACCTGGTGCTCCATCTGAGGGTGATGCTTTTTAGCTTAAGTTAATGTTTTACAAGAGGAGGGAAAATCTATGGAGGAAGTCAAGGCCATAGTTATGGGAAGTATGCCTCCTAAAGCTGACATTAGTGTAGGTCTAGTTGTTGCTATTGGGAAATTAGTGGACCGTTGTAATCAGGTGTCTAGTGATGGGCCAGGTTATAGAAAACTGAGACTGTTCTCTGGCTTAAGACCTGTCCCTCCACGTGAAGAAGAATATAAAGTTTGGATGGAACAAGCTGCCCAAATGATAAGTGAATGGCAGTGTACGGAGGCTGCAAAGAGACAGCGCATTGTTGTGAGTTTGCGGGGCCCTGCTGCTGATATTGTCAGATTCTTGAACGTGAGTAACCCATCCGCTACTGCCAGCGAATATCTATCTGTCCTTGACACTTCATATGGCACCACGGAGAGTGGACCTGATCTGATGTCTAAGTTTCGTCATACCTACCAAGAAAGTGGAGAAAAATTGTCTGATTTCCTGTACAGGCTAGATAAACTTCTTCACAGAGCTTTCTTTAAGGGTGGAATTGACACAGCTGACATAAATAAAGCTAGAATGGAGCAGCTGATTAAGGGAGCTCTTACCAATGACATGGTTGCCTTACAAATAAGGATGACTCACGAAGGGGATCCCCCTTCTTTTTCGCAGTTGATGAAAGAGGTGAGGGAGAAGGAATACTGGGTAGCTACTCGAGTGGATGTTAAAGCTTCTGTTGCTACTCTCATTTCTTCGCCTGTGCCATCTGAATTGCAAGACTTAAGAAAAGAGTTTAAAGAGTTATCTACTCAGGTTAGTCAACTATTGAATGTGGCTACCGTGACTTCGGTTTCTGATTGTGTTTCTCAGAAAGTGGCCCATCACCTATCTGACAGAGTGAACTGGGACCACTTCCAAAACCCAAAGACCCCTAAACCACCTGTGCCAACAGTCTTTTGCTACAAATGCGGTGAAAATGGACATACAAAGCGAGAATGTAAGGCACCTAAAGACCTTAAAAAAAGTGAACCAAAAACTGATCAAAATGCAGCACCTGCAGGAAAACTCATCAGGGGCTCAGTGAAGGAACTGTACCAGGCTCCTAAAAACACACGTTCCGCTCATAGTTTAGTTATGCTTGATGTTTGTAGGCCAAAACTGCCAAATGGTTTAGTAGGGCCTGTCTCTGAAGTTCCTGTTCAGATAGAAGGGATCTACACAAAAGCTCTTCTTGACAGCGGTTCTCAGGTTACTCTTCTTTACTGCAGTTTTTATGATACTTACCTGAAACACCTAGAAATTTAGCCAGTAAAAAATCTTGAGATCTGGGGTCCTAGCTCTCATAAATACCCGTATGATGGATACTTGCCCCTCAGACTTGAATTCACAGAAAGCGTTCCTGGAGTGCGTCAAGTGGTAGACACACTTGTCATTGTATGCCCTGATCTTGTAAAGTGAGATGGCGTAGCCATTTTGGTCGGAACCAACACTAGCCTAGTGAAAAACCTGTTTGAGTCATGTCGCAAGCAAGCTGGTGAGAAGTTCTTGAATGTGCTGACAGTACATCCAGTAATTAGAGAAGCCTATGAGTCCATTCAGCAAACGAACGCATCACAAGAGGATCCAGATAAGCATGGAACAGTCAGGTTTGTGAAGCATAACCCTGTGGTCCTGAAGCCAGATGAAGTTTTGCAACTTCCTGGGTTAGTTAAGTTTCCTGGGCAAATTACTAAGTCTCTAGTGCTTATAGAGAGAAAGATCACGCTGCCTTGCACCAGCAGACTTTGAAGATGTGTGACTCCACATACAAGAATTGCAGAGTGCTGGCATTATAACTGAGTCTCGCAGCCCCTTTGCCTTGCCTATAGTAGTGGTGCGCAAAAAGTCAGGAAACGTCAGAATGTGCCAGGACTATCGGACGCTCAACCAACGGACCACACCAGACCAGTACACTGTCCCCTGTATTGAGGATGCTCTGCATAGTCTTTCTGGGAGCAAATGGTTCACTGTTCTCGACTTGAGGAGTGGATACTACCAGATATCAATGAGCACCTCTGATAAGAAAAAGACTGCCTTAATCTGTCCTGTTGGTTTCTATCAATTTGAGCGCATGCCGCAGGGCATCTGTGGGGCACCAGCCACTTTTCAAAGAGTCATGGAACGGACAGTAGGAGATATGAATTTCCTTGAAGTTTTAGTGTACCTGGATGATTTAATAATTTTTGGGAGAACAATCGAAGAGCATGCAGAGTGTCTGTTAAAAGTCTCAGACAGGTCAAGAGAAGAGGGACTAAAGATCTCCCTTAATAAGTGTCAATTTGGCAGAAACTCTGTGAACTATGTAGGACATATTGTGTCACAGGAGGGAATATCTACTGACCTTGGCCTCAGCCCCAAACAGTGACCGAACTCAGATAATTTTTAGGGTTTTGTGGATATTACTGGCGCTTTGTGAAGGACTTCTCAAAGTTGTGCAGACCTCTCAATTAATTACTGCAGGGCTATTCATTCTCTTCAGGTAATTCAAAGAAGAAAAGAAATAATTAAGCCCCGGTATTAGCTTTTGCGGATGCCAATAAGTCTTATATTCTCCACGTGGATGCGAGCATAGATGGCCTTGGGGGAGTTCTGTATCAGGAACATGAGGAAGGATTACGCCCAGTTGCTTTTATCAGCTGCAGCCTTTCCCCTTCGGAGAGAAACTATCCAGCCCACAAACTGGAATTTCTAGCTCTGAAGTGGGCAGTCGTGGATAGACTGCATGAGTATCTTTATGGTGTTCAGTTTGAGGTTAGAACCGATAACAACCCCTTAACATACATCATGAATTTAGAAAAGCTTGATGCGACTGGTCACCGCTGATTGTCTGCCTTAACCACCTACAATTTCAACTTTAAATACAGACCTGGCCGAAAGAACATTGATGCAGATGCATTACCTAGTAGACCTCATACTTGCCCAAGTCCGGATGATGATTGGCAGAAAATACCTAGCCCTTTGTCAGGCTGTGTCTGAAGGAAGGAAAACAGGAAATGTTCCTTATTTATGTGCTGTGCGACAGGCAGGAGCTCATGTGTCTGCTGTTCCGAAAGCTTACTGTCATGCTACTGCATTAACTGTAGACCAGACACCCGCTCTTAGCCTGAATGACCTTCAGACTTCCCAGAAAGATGTGTCGGAACTCAGAGCCCGTCTCTGAGGTGACACATCAAGGGTGGATTCTTTGCTCGGAGGATTTCCAATAATGCCCAGCCAATTCTAGAAAAACACAAATATAATAGACACAAACCGCCAATGAAGGATCCTCAGTCCTGGATGAGTAAAAGCAAAACTTCTTTATTCCATGCACATTACAATGAGCTCAATAGAAGGTGGGTACTTCACATCAAAATGAACAGCACATCAAAAATGATAGAGCACGCCAAAGTGAGGAAGTTCGCCTACTGTCTGTTTCACGCTCGTATTTACACCCAGTAGCCACCGTATCTTTCTATTTTTTATTTTTTTATTTCTTCACCTTAAGTAATTCCCCTTATTTTCCGAACTTGCCCTCTTTTTTTTAATTCCCCTTATCTTTTGCTATGGTTTTTATACCTCCAACCAACACCATTTTTGTAGTTCCTGTTTTTTCCATTCCCATTATTTTTAGCCTTATATTTTTATATATAAAAAATATGAGTGAGTATAAAGCCCTTATTTTCTTTGGATCCAACCATATGTTGCTTCAGTCTTTCAAGTGTGAACAACTATTTTTGCGGCCTATTTTGTCTTCCTGCATCTGCAATGGGTAAGTGTTATGCTTTATTCTTTTTATAATGCTGTTTGCTATTCTACTTTTATTGAATTGAGTTATATCAGTGTATTAGATTGCCTGTATACATGTGCTTGATTATATTACTTTAATTTGATAGTTGCAAGTGCCCAGGATATATTTTAATTGTGCATTCTGAACTGATTGTTACATAGTGTATAGAATCTTCTCTTAAATGTGTGTTATCCTTTGCCTGTGCCTAGCAGTCACCGTGATGTTACCCTGTTTAACATCTTATCTCTGCTGCGGTTGTTCAGCTTCAACACGCAGATGTTCTAGACCGTCCCCGATAAGTGCTCTTCGCAGACACTATCGTCAATTCCAGCTCTCCTCACTTGCTACTGAGCTTGCTCAATTCCTTGAACAGCTCTCTAGCCTAACTGTTCCAGCGAATCCCTATCTGCCTCCTCGCATCGTGCAGAGCACTTCTACGCGTGACATGGGCACACAGACCTCACCTGACCTTGACAACTGCAGCGAAGGCTTCTGCCTCCCTGATATGTTACCACTGTTTTCTCCCTATCCCTCACACTAGTCACCCACTGATTATTTCCCTACGTCTTCTGCTGCTCTGCCAAGCCACCGTGCTCCTGTGCCTTCGCCTGGGCTTGGGCCAAGCTACTCCTTCATGTCTCCTGCACCTGCAGTAGCCCACACGCCTTGTTATCCCAATAAAAATGCTTACATTTCCTCAAGCTAATTTTTGTCCTTTTTGTATATTCCACACACTTATAACATCAGTCAGACTCTATCCTACTCACACATGTAAATACCTTATTATTACTATTTTACTTATACATGGTGTAAATAATAATAATTTAACCTTTATTCTACAGTGGGGAAATTTCTAGTTTTTTCGCATATCCCAACTCCTCTGGAAGCTGGGGTCAGAGCGCAGGGTACGGCGCTCCTAGAGCTGATAGGGTTAAGTGCCTTGCTCAAGGGCTCAACAGTGGTAGCTTGGCTGTGCTGGGGTTCGAACCGCTGACCTTGTGATCAGTAACCCAGAGCCTTAACCTCTGGACTACCACTAAACGCTTGATTAACATATAGGTTAAATAGGTTTTATCATGATCAAACTACTTCTATTGTATCTAATAAGTTCTACATTTGATTATTAGGTTAATTTCTGTTGGATTAATGGTAGTTTGATTATAACACACGCTAGATAAGGTTGATTGAAATTATTTTCTCGACAGATGATGTACTACTAGGAGACATGCGGCAAGCCATTCATCACAAAAAGCCTGCCAATAGTATTCAGAGCACCAACCCTAAGATGAAGCTGCTGAAACGATAATGGGAAAAGTTATCAGTAGAAAAAGGGATCTTGTACCGAACTGTTTGTCAAAGTGATCATAGGGTAAAACCACAGCTTGTGCTGCCAAATCAGTTTCACAGTAGGGTTTTAACATCTTTGCAATTATTGTGTATACAGATCACAACCCGTCTTTTTGACCTGTATGTACAATCAGAATCAAAGGCTCATGAGATGGTCATCGTTAGCTCAAAACTACAACATTGAAATAAAACACAAACCAGGGTTCAGAAAATGTTGTTGCCGATGCCCATTGCTAGTTGTCCTGGTTGTCGCTGTTATACTGGCTCAACTGGTTTAAGAACAGGTAAGAATGTGCGGCACCTACATTCCACCATGTAGGTTTTGCCATTGTTTAGACACCCTAGGTAGAGGTCAAGTGCCACCCATTAAATTTTTCTGGTAACATAGCCTAGTGTAGTCTGCTAGTCTGTTGTTGTTTGTTAGTTAGGTTAAGCTTCCAAAATACAGCCTAGAATAGACCTTTTTTATGTTCATTTCTTTGGCACTGTCCATGTTCTTTTGCCGGTGTGAGTCTAGTTTTCTTGACTCGGTGAAATACTTCCGGAATATGTTTGTTACCTTGCTGCACTTGACCATTAAAGCAATAACTACTCTAAACTCTGCTCCTTCTTTTTGTTCAAACAACCTGCAACAACTAAATGTTTATTTTTTGAACACTTCACTAGGCCTAGCCAAGGTGAGAACATAACATTAATGTTAAACATTCACTATTCACGCCTGTATATGTAACGGGAACAATTATTCTCGTATAGTAAGGGAATGAATTAAGGTCCCCCTGGTGGTCTAGTGGTTAAGATGCAGCGCTCCCACCGCTGCGACCCGGGTTCGATTCCCGGTCAGGGAACCATCCCCAGCCACTCTCAGTGTCGGTCCCAAGCGCGGATAAATTGGGGTGGGTTGCGTTAGGAAGGGCATCCAGCGTAAAACATGTGCCAAATCAAACGTGCGGCGGATCCGCTGTGGCGACCCCTAACGGGAGAAGCCGAAAGAAAGTTTAGTAAGGGAATGAATTAGTGCTGCTCTGGAAGACTGAGTAACAAAAGGATCTTTTTCCCCGCCCCCAGTGCTTTAAGTCTCTGTACACAATAGAGTATGTATGTTGTTTCCTGCCTTATGGGTGAATGGCCCTACAGACTGACAAGAATAGGCTTTTGTAACACAGGTCCGAATTGAACTGATTAGAAGAAAAAAATATAATTTATAATAATTATATTTTTACCTCAAACACTAACAAAAGTAATATAATAATTTGTAAAAGTTAAAATAAAATAGTTTAAATAAATAAATAAACCGCTATTATTATGATGGGCGCTGTGCATGACGTCACAGATGTGAGACGAAGTAGTTGCAAGGAGAGCACGCGCTTTACAGATTGCGAGTGTTTCAAAGAGGATTAAAAGGCAAATATAACAATAATCTTTGTTTAATATGTGTTAGTGTTAGGATGGTTTTCACACTGTTTCACACACATTCCTTTGTCTGCTCAGTGTCTATAAATTATTTACGATGTTAGTCTGTAAGGTAAACAGGGAGTCTTATCTGGACTCACACATCTCCGGCTAGGATATCCTCTTGTCTAAACAGGAGACAAGTTTAGGACAGCCTTTTCTCTGTATGTGTATATATACGTTCTGCCGCCTGCAATAAACTGAAGAGGAAGCATTTGCTGTGTGCGGTGTGATTCTTCCCTAAATTCAGAAAGACCTACGGGTATCGCAGATCGTATGGAAAACCTCAACACGAATTAAGTTTCGTTTGGGCATGATCAAAATCTAACAGTTTTGGTGTCAGAAGTGGGATACTTTCAGCAATATCCAAAAAGGGAAATCACGCATAAAGGTGAGTTTAATGTACTTCCTTGTTGGCGGGGATTGTCCCATATGCCAGCCAATAGGGCTGCATATGTTTTCGTGTCTTGGTTATGCATTAATTGTTTAATGATAATTTCCTTCGAGATCTCGACCGAGAACCGCTTCGCCCCTCTCCGCGAGACGGAACGCGACACTGTGATTCTCGGAGATTCCATCGTCCGGCATGTCCGCGCTACCGGAGCTAAAGGTAAGGTGCACACTCGCTGTTTTCCTGGTGCTCGTGTTCTTGATGTCGCCGTGCAGGTACCCGCGATCCTAAAGGAGAACTTCGGAGCGGTTGTTCTTCATGCCGGAACGAACGACACCAGGCTGAGACAAACAGAGATCTTAAAGTGGGATTTCAGGATCCTGGTGGAGACGGTACGCAGCACATCACCCACAACCAGGATTATAGTGTCAGGACCTCTTCCCACTTACCAGCGAGGAGCTGAGAAGTTTAGTAGACTTTTAGCTCTAAATGAATGGTTACAGTCATGGTGTCGAGAACATAAACTTCTCTTTGTTAATAACTGGAACTGTTTCTGGGAGCGTCCTAGGTTCTTCCGCCCTGATGGCCTGCACCCCAGCAGAGTTGGAGCAGCAGTGCTATCAGAAAACATCTCTAGGATACTTCACACCATCTGACTGGTAAGACATCAGGAAATTTACAACAATGAGAACACGCATACAACAGACCAAATAGTTACAAGTTCACACACAGCCCAGTTTATAGAAACCGTGTCTATTCCTCGTGTAGTAAAACCAAGAATTAAATACGCAAGATCCAGAAATAATCTGATTGAAGTTAAAACTGAAAAATGCCAGATAAACAAACACCAAAAAGTTTTAAAGTTTGGTCTTTTAAACATTAGATCACTTGCACCCAAAGCACTGATTATAAATGAGATGATCACAGAGAATAATCTCGATGCCCTCTGTCTCACTGAGACCTGGATTAAACCAGGTGATTATATGGGTCTAAACGAGTCGACACCGTCAGGATACGTTTATAAGCATGAGCCGCGTCAGACTGGTCGTGGGGGGGGTGTAGGAACCATTTATACTGCCTCTCTTAATGTTAGTCAGATGTTAGGATTCAGCTTTAAATCATTTGAAGTGCTCGTTCTTAAAGTTGTACTTTCAGACAGACATAGAAAACTCGCTCTGGTAACCGTGTACAGACCCCCAGGAGCCTACGCTGAATTTCTTCAAGAGTTTGCTAGTTTTCTAACAGATCTCTTGCTCAATTTTGATAAAGTGCTGCTTGTAGGAGATTTTAATATTCATGTAGATGATGTAAATGATGCTCTAGGATTATCATTTGTTGACTTATTAAACTCTTTTGGGGTTAAACAAAACATCACTGGACCAACTCACCGTTTTAACCACACATTAGACTTAGTAATATCCCACGGAGCAGACGTCACTGATATAGATATTTTACCTCAGAGTGATGACATCACAGACCATTACCTCATACTGTTCACACTACCGGTAGAGCAGATTAGCCGTGTTGCACCACGTTATCGACTTGGTAGGACTATTGTTCAGAACACTAAGGACAGATTCATAAATAACCTGCCTGATTTATCTCAATTTCTCACTAAACCCATAACTGCTAATAACCTTGATGAAATAACTAACAACATAGACCTTATCCTCACTAGCACATTAGACACCGTTGCCCCTATCCGGTTAAAAAAGGTTAGAGAACAAGCACCTGCACCTTGGTATAATAGTCATACGCATGCCCTCAAGAGAGCAGCACGTATTCTGGAGAGAAAATGGCGGAAAACTAAATTGGAGGTATTTAGAATTGCATATAAGGACAGTATGCTTAGCTACAGACGGGCGCTAAAAGCTGCTAGAGCTGAACACCTGAGCAAACTTATAGAAAATAACAAAAACAATCCCAGGTTCCTTTTTAGTACTGTAGCTTAGCTTACAACAAATCAGGGCTCTGGAAATTGTGTTCCATCACAGTTTAGTAGTGAGGACTTTATGATTTTCTTCACTGAAAAAATAGAGAACATTAGAAAAACAATTGTGGCAGTTCAACCTCTGACAGCATCTCCTGAGACAGTGTTACCCTCAACTCCACAACTCCACTGTTTTACATGTATAGGACAGGAAGAGCTGTATAATGTTATTGCCAAAGCTAAATCGACAACATGTCAGTTAGATCCAATTCCTACTAAACTACTGAAGGAAGTGTTATATACGACTGGTGAACCACTTCTGAATATTATTAACTCCTCACTATCGTTAGGACTCGTCCCTAAATCCCTCAAGTTAGCAGTTATTAAGCCCCTCATTAAAAAACCTAATCTGGATCCAAACACGTTATCAAATTACAGACCAATTTCAAATCTCCCATTTATGTCTAAGATTTTAGAAAAGATTGTCGCTGCCCAGTTATGTTCCTACTTGCAAGAGAACAATATATTTGAAGAATTTCAGTCAGGTTTTAGACCCCATCATAGCACAGAAACTGCCCTAGTTAAAATAACTAATGACCTGTTTTTAGCTTCAGACCAAGGCTTCATCTCGCTGTTGGTTTTACTAGATCTTAGTGCTGCATTTGACACTATAGATCATGATCTCCTCCTAGATCGCTTACAAAATTACGTCGGCATTCAGGGACAGGCATTAAGCTGGTTTAAATCCTACCTGTCCGATCGTTACCATTTCGTAGATTTAAATGGAGAGCTATCCAGGCTAATGCAAGTAAATTATGGTGTGCCGCAAGGTTCAGTTCTAGGACCCCTGCTCTTCACAATATACATGCTCCCGTTAGGAAATATTATTAGAAGGCATGGAATTAGCTTCCATTGTTATGCTGATGATACTCAGCTATATATTTCATCTAAACCAGGCGATACAGCTCAATTAACCCGGATAACTGAGTGTGTTAAGGAAATAAGAGATTGGATGACCCATAACTTTCTACTTTTAAATTCCGATAAGACTGAGATTTTGCTCATCGGCCCTAAAACTAGTATACAGACGCTCCAGCATCTTAACCTGCATTTAGACGGATGTTCTGTAAACACTAGTTCAACGATAAAAGACCTAGGTGTTATTTTAGACAGCGACTTGTCTTTCAAAAATCATATTAATCAAGTTACAAAAACAGCCTTCTTTCACCTTAGAAATATTTCTAAGCTAAGAAATATGTTGTCCATATCGGATGCAGAGAAGCTCGTTCATGCGTTCATGACCTCCAGATTAGACTACTGTAATGCGTTACTAGGTGGATGTCCTGCGTCATTAATAAACAAGCTTCAGTTAGTCCAGAATGCAGCAGCCAGAGTTCTTACAAAGTCAAGAAAATATGATCACATAACCCCGATCTTATCGTCCCTACACTGGCTTCCTGTTAAGTTTCGAATAGACTACAAATTATTACTTCTCACATATAAAGCACTAAATGGTTTGGCTCCCATTTACCTATCCAGTCTTTTAACACGCTACAATCCGCCACGCTCCCTGAGATCTCAAAACTCTGGGCTTCTAGTAGTTCGTAGAATAACAAAGTCCACTAAAGGTGGTAGAGCATTTTCACATTTAGCTCCTAAACTCTGGAATAGTCTTCCTGACGGTGTTCGGGGTTCAGACACACTCACCCAGTTTAAGTGTAGATTAAAAACATATCTTTTTAGCAAAGCCTACACATAACACACATCACATCATAACCTTGTGCTCCAGAACATCTGATCACATGCACATTATCAACTTGTGCTGTTAATATCATGAACAGCAGCTACGCTAATTCCTCTCCACTGCTTCTCTTTCTCTCCCCATCCCGAGACACCCTGAGGTGGCCAGCTCCAGTCACCTCCCCCTCTTGGTGATTACGGACCTTTGAAGAAGTAGATGCCGAACTCGCAAACATCCCGAACCATCTAGAGACGTACCAGTGTCATTTGGATCCCGCTACATGTGTGGAGTTTTGACATTGGACCTCCTGGAGTGTTAAGGCTCTGGCATGGAGAAGCTGATGCTGGATCTGTGGTGATCAAAAATGCTGAGCTCATAAAACTAGGAGCTATTAACCATAAAGACTGTTTAAGACTGCAGAAAGAACATCACTTATAATCTTATACTCCAGTACTCATGTTAGTTCTCACTGTCCAGTGTTCTGTATTGTTGGAAAATTTATGATCAAACTCTTGATGTCACCCAGATGAGGATGGGTTCTCCTTTTGAGTCTGGTTCCTCTCAAGGTTTCTTCCTCATAACATCTAGGGGAGTTTTTCCTTGCCACAGTCGCCACGGCTTGCTCATCAGGGACAAATTCACACCATTCACCATCACTGTTGATTTGTGTAAAGCTGCTTTGAGACAATGTCTGTTGACCTTGACTTGACCTTTGGTGGGATGATTTCGTCGCGACATTGGTTTCCTCACCTTAGATGTAAGATGCAAGATTAGAAGACGTTTTTTACAGTTTGTCTAATATAGGTGATATTGTCTGAAGTATCCAAAAGAATCCCTGATAATTTATATGCCCGAAAAAAATTGATGAATGAAAAATTAATTGTTTTTAAGAAAAAAAATAAATAAATAAATAAAAAAGTGAGAGAAAATAGAAAAGGAACTAAAGAAAAACAGACATTTTGAAAAGACTTCAAGACTTTTGAAAACGGTTGTCAAAATATTAACAAAAGAGATCATTTCTAGGTTCGGTATTCCTAGTGTGATTGAAAGTGATAATGGCACACCTTTTGCTTCGAAGGTAACACAACTTTTGGCTAAAAGCTTAGCAATTGATTGGCATTTTAATATTCCCTATCACCCACAGTCAGCTGGAGTGGTAGAGAGAACAAACAGAACCATTAAGGAACGTATTACTAAAGCCTGCATTGAAACAGGCCGAAATTGGACTGTTGTTCTCCCGGCAGTACTCACAGAAATAAGAATGAAAGTTTTATGTTCTAACCTTTCCCGACCCCATGGGTCAGGGGACGCACTGGCATTTCTTCCTTAGGTAACCTGGAAGTGATGGTGGACGACTACGTTTCTGCCCTGGTTGAGAAATTGAATTCTATCAGTGCTGATGTCTCACTAACTCTTCCTCTGCCTACAGATAAGCCAACACACCCTTTTGTGCCTAATCAGCAGGTCCTGATAAGAAGTCTGAAGCCTACCAAGGTCGGTGAGCCGAAGTATCTGGGTCCAAAGTAACTTTAGATGCAGTACCAGAAACTACAGAGCAGGAAAAACTGCAAAAAGAAACTGACACGATTCAGTTAGCTCTGCAAAAATTAATTCAGCAAAAACAAGGTGCAGCAAATCAAACATACCAAAACACTAACACACTACAACACACAAACATACAACAAAGCCCAACACATTACCAAGCTCAAACATACAGCAAGACACACGCACATACCTGCATCCAGTGCCATCTCGACCAGTCATGCTCCCCTGGAACAGAGAGTTTAAAATATCAGGACAAATTGGTGAGCATGGACAAAAAGACAAACTCAACTTTTCTAGTTTGGCCCATCAAATTGTGGATGCAGTAATAAGAGCAATATCACCAGGCATGCAGCTGCGTAGCTACCTGGAGGGAAAACCAAACCTAACCCTGCCCATTCTTAGACGCATTCTACGAGCACATTATCAAGAGAAAGGGGCAACTTAATTGTACAAGCAGCTTACCTCAGAAGTACAGAATAGCAAGGTGACCGCCAAAGCTTCCTCGTTCGTTGTCTTGATTTGAAGCAAAAGATCCTGTTCGCATCTCAGGAAGCGGAATCCAGTTTGAAATATGACCCAATCCTGGTTCAGAGCATGTTTCTCCACACTGTCCTGCCTGGTCTGCAAAATGAAAGTATTAGAAGTGACCTGCAACCTTACTTAACAAGAACTGATGTTAGTGATGAACTTCTCCTAGACAAGGTCAACGTTGCATGTGCAAATGAAACGGAGCGTCAAAACAAGAAAAAGCTTCTGTCCCAAAAGAACATCAAAGTGAATCCAGTGCAGGCTAATGAAGGTGCTGTTGAAAAGAAAGTCAAGACACAGTGTCACAAAAACACAGAGAAACTGGAACCTGACATTTTAAGGGAGTTAAAAGAAATGCGGTCTGACATGGCAGTGTTGGGGGATCTCAGTGTGGAGGTGTCTCAAATTGAACAATCTATACGACAGCCTCAGCTCATGTCGACACAATGTCCCACCCATGTGAGGGATCAAGCCGGCATGCAACCACCTCAGTCTCTGTACCCGACTCCAAATTATCTGCAACCCTACGACAGGAGAAGGGGAGCATTCCAACGGCAACAGTGGCTCCCTGCACAACGTTACCATCCTCCTTCAACTCGTGTAAGGAAATGTCTGGCCTGTCAGCAAAGTGGATTGGATGTGTACTGCACTCATTGCTATAGATTGCTACAGCAGCGACCATTTCTTGGCTGGTTGCAGAGCGCGAGGGCCAATAATGTACAGAGACCTGTTGTTAAACGGGACCGGGTCACCACCGCGGGAGTGACCAGCCATATAACAAAGTCCCCACAAAGCTGTGCGCATTGTGGCATCATGGATCCTGACCTCATATTGCGACAATGTACCGCCTGTAAAAAGACATTGTATTGCTCCAAAGCATTCCAAGCTAATCACTGGACAAACCATAAAGAACAATGCAATCAATACTCTAATGTAAATGTAAACGCTGCAATGCCAAAAAGGAAACTAAAAGTATACACGCCCACCTGTACTTCTTTTGTTGGGAAGCAGTGTCTTGTACAGTGTTACATTCAAGGCCAGCTTGTTGATGCATTATGGGATACAGAATCTCAAGTGTGTATAGTGGAAGAGCTGTGGAAAAATTAACACTTACCAAATATCAGATTGAGAAACGTTGCAGAGGTAGTTGATGCGCCTGGAGGACTCCACCTTGTGGCAGCGAATGGCCAGGACATTCCCTTTACAGGATGGATAGAAGTCACTTTTGGTTTGGCATCACATGAATCAAAAACAAAAGAACTTTGTCATACCTGTGTTGGTAACGAGGGGCAGACAGCTTGGTCATCCTATTATCGGATACAATGTGATTGAGCAAATAATGAAAAACAAGGAATTAACTCAGCCAATCACCACTGGATCTTTAAAAACTGTTCTCCCTAGTGCGGAAAGAGAAAAAGTTCAAGCTTTTGTTGAGCGAGTTCATGCAGAGACACCATGTGAATATTTTGTCAAAACAACAAAAGGAAATGTTCATGTGCCCAAACACACATCTGTTCAAATTGAATGCAAAGTGCAGTCGCACCGACCAAAAGAAGAAGATACGTTGCTTATGTTTGAGCCTGATGTTAACCCACAGTGGGCAGAGGGGTTGGAGTTCTGTGAGACGATTGTGACCCTGCGGCAACATACTTCCCCATACATAATTCTTAGTGTCCAGAACCCCACAGATCATGACTTACTGTTGGCAGGCAAGACGGTCATAGGCACAGTGCAACCAGTACAGGCTGTTTATCCAACTGCTACTTTTGAGGGACCTTGTTTAACTTCTGCGGGTGTAAGACCAATAAAAAATGAAACCAGCCATACCTCCGACATCACGTGGGTTCCGCCAGTTGACTTGAGCCATCTGGATGAGCCTGAAAAACAAATTGTTCAACAAATGTTAAAAGAGGAAGCGGCTTCATTCTCCAAATCTGAGAACGACATAGGTTGTGTAGAAAAGCTGCAACTAGCCATTTCTCTGAAAGACACTACCCCTGATGCACGCACTTATCAGTCAGTGCCTAAACCCCTCTACCAAGAAATGAAAAACTACCTGCATGATCTCATTGCACAAGAATGGGTACAGAAATCAAACTCACCATATGCCTCACCTGTTGTATGCGTTAGAAAAAAAGATGGCAGCTTACGTTTGTGCATTGATTACAGGCAGTTAAATCGTAAAACTCATCCTGATCGACAACCCATTCCCTGTGTACAAGACATAATGGACAGTTTGGGAGGGAACTCCTGGTTTTCCCTTCTTGACCAAGGAAAAGCATATCATCAGGGCTTCATGGCCAAGGAGAGTTGACCCTTAACAGCCTTTGATTTCTCCAGAATCGCAGGACCCTTGTATGACCTGCTGAAACAAACTGAGAAAACCAAAGAGAAGTGCAGAGAGGCAAAGAATCAACAGTGGAAAGGAAAGAAAAGGGGAGTGCCCTCTCAAATGCCAATCGTGTGGACGGACAGGCACCAAGAGATACTGGAGGGACTGATAGACTGTCTGGTTGAGTCTCCGGTTCTCGCATTTCCTGATTTCTCACAGCCGTTCATAAATTATACTGACGCATCAAATCAGGGACTTGGAGCAGTTTTGTATCAAAAACAAGATGGAAAGCTGAGAGTAATTGCGTATGGATCCCGAACATTGACAGCTGCGGAAAAAAAAGTACCACCTTCACTCAGGCAAACTGGAGTTTCTGGCCTTAAAATGGGCTGTCACCGAAAAATTTAAAGATTACTTGTACTATGCACCCACATTCACTGTGTTTAGTGATAATAATCCGCTCACCTATGTTTTGACCAGTGCAAAGTTAAATGCAACGGGATGTAGATGGGTGGCAAAACTTGCAGATTTTCATTTTAACATCAAATATAGGCCAGGCAGAGAAAATGTGGACGCAGACAGCCTATCCAGAATGCCCCTGAACATTGAAACGATGATGAAAGTGTGTACAGAGGAATTACCATCTGACTGTGTCGAAGCGACCATCCAAGTAGTAGAGGCACCGCATTCCAACCTTTCCTGGGCTGCCATGATTTCTCTTGATGACACCCAGACATCGGAGCACATATGTGAGCCATTGCCCGTGGATGAGATCAGACAAGCACAATGAAATGATGACCACATTGGACCCGTTTTACAGTTTAAGTTGTCTGACAATAAGCCAAAAGGACATCTATTGAAGACCTTGAGTGCACAAAGTAAATGTTTACTGCGAAGCTGGGACAAACTTTTCTTGGGAGATGATGGCATCTTCCGTAGAAAGACGAGCACCCAAACACAGCTGATCTTACCTGCAAAGTATAAGAAACATGTGCTAAAAGAATTACATGACCACATGGGTCATCAAGGTTTAGATCGGACAATGTCGTTAATCAGAGAAAGGTTCTATTGGCCACGAATGAACTATGATGTTGATCATTATGTGACATTATGTCAAAAGTTGTGCATGCCTGAAACAAAAAAACCATGCAAAGAGACCAGAGCACATCTCCAAAATATTGTCACTACTCATCCTTTCGAGCTGGTTTCCATTGATTTCTTACATCTGGATCGATGTAAAGGAGGGTATGAGTACATCTTGATCGTAGTTGACCACTTCACACGATTTGCACAAGCTTACGCAACTACCTCAAAATCGGCTAAAACTGTTGTTGACAAGTTGTTTAAAGACTACGCTCTGAAGTTTGGGTTCCCACAAAGAATTCATCATGACCAAGGAGGGGAGTTTGAAAACCAACTGGTCGCTCAGTTAAAGAAGAGTTGTGGAGTTGCAGGATCAAGGACCACACCGTATCACCCCCAAGGGAATGGGCAGGTTGAGCGTTTCAACCGAACGTTATTCCAGATGTTGAAAACTTTGACTGAGAATCAGAAAACCAACTGGAAAGAGTCCCTAAACAAACTTACCTTTGCATACAACAGCACACAATGCGAAGTAACAGGATTTTCACCATTTTACTTACTCTTTGGAAGATCCCCAAGGTTGCCTGTGGATCTGCTGTTTGGCTTGACCTCTGAAACAGGAACTATGGACTACAAAGAGTATGTTAAGAAATGGAGGCAAGAAATGCAAGAAGCTTTAGAAATTACCAGACAGACAGCAAAGAAGTCGGCAGAGAGGAATAAGAATAATTATAATGGAAAGGTGAGAAGTTCCATTTTGTGCCCCGGAGATCGTGTCCTAGTGCGAAACCTGACACCAAGAGGTGGGACCGGGAAGCTCCGCAACCACTGGGAAGATGTTGTACACACAGTAGTACGTCAAGTAGGAGAAGGGAGTCCGATTTATGAAGAGGAAACGGAAGATCTCGTCTTCTTCACCGTAACCTCTTACTGTCTTGCGATTTTCTACCATTGGAGGTGGAACTCAGGAAGGAGTCAAAGACAAAGAAGATGGTGAACAAACAAAGGTCAGCCAAAGAAGATGAGTCTAGTCCAGAAGAAGAGAAGGAGGGAGACTATTACTATTACATACCTGCCGTGCAGCATCAGCAACCTGTGAAAGAAAATAGCGAATTAGATTACACACACTTACCTGTTGTCTAGCCCAGTGAACCTGAAAAGGAAAGAAGAGAAGTTAATCCAGAGACAACGAAATCCTTACCTGAACAAGAATGTGATGTGATGGATGAGGAACAACCTGTAGGACAACCTGATGATGTAGCAGATGCTCATGCAGCCTCAGATGAAAGTAACAGTGAAGCAGAAGAGGGGTACAGATGGCCTAGGAGAGAGAGGAGACCACCGAAAACATTCACTTATGATTACCTGGGAACCCCTTGCATGCTACACTGTGCATAGTCCAAACAAAATATAATTTCACCCTACACCATATGAAATGCAGAACTTTACACCATGGACATACCCAGTGTCACAGTGTCAGCGAGGTATACTTATATGCATACTAAAAAGGCCTGAAATAGAGTAAAAAAAAGGGGGTCAGAGTTAAAGACAACGGACCATAATGTCCAGTATATTCCTTTATTGAAGAACTGTACATACAGTTAACCTGTAGTGCATACATGTATTAGATCTTGAATTTGCATGTAATACAGCTCTACCCTAAAAATAAAAAATAAAAAATGAAACGGAAAAAGGGTTATGTCAGGACAACATTTATATTCGAAGGGGAGAGTGTGGTAGTAGCTAGGGTAAATGATAATAAATAAATAGTTTGGTAGTGACTGAATAATATATCGTTGTATTAATGTTGTCTGACAATTAATCATTCGATTGCTTCTGTCTTGGCTGAAGTGCTCACCTGGGTGGGGAGGGGGCGTGCTGCTCAAACAATACACTGACAGTGGTGAAGCAGCAGCAGCTCCTTGTCACTTGTGTTATTTTACATTTATCTCCCCTCATCAGGTATGGGAAAAACATTTTAAAGTTTAAAATGTGTTTTTTTTTTAATGTTGAGGTTGTTTTAAGGATTGTAGATGACATTATTTAGAGTGTTTGGGTTCTTGCTGTTATCAGCGTGGAAGTTTGTTTTGTATGTGTTTGTTGCAGCTTTCATGCTAGTCATGGAGACCATGCGGTCTCACAAATAGCGTGGTAGGAGTTAATTGCTAAGTGTAATATGTTTTTTTCTTTTTATAAAAATGCAACAGTTGTGTTTGTACTGATGTGTATATATTTATATATTGTACTTTCTTTAAGTTATAATTTATTTGAATATTAAAAACAATATTGTTCTCATTTGTTATAAAGAATAAAAAAAACAAAACAATACACTGACAGTGGTGAAGCAGCAGCAGCTCCGTGCCATTCTGTTATTTTACATTTATCTCCCCTCATCAGGTATGGGAAAAACATTTTAAAGTTTAAAATTTGTTTTTTTTTAATGTTGTGGTTGTTTTAAGGATTGTAGATGACATTATTTAGAGTGTTTGGGTTCTTGCTGTTATCAGCGTGGAAGTTTGTTTTGTATGTGTTTGTTGCAGCTCTCATGCTAGTCATGGAGACCATGCGGTCTCACAAATAGCGTGGTAGGAGTTAATTGCTAAGTGTAATATGTTTTTTTCTTTTTATAAAAATGCAACAGTTGTGTTTGTACTGATGTGTATATATTTATATATTGTACTTTCTTTAAGTTATAATTTATTTGAATATTAAAAACAACATTGTTCTCATTTGTTATAAAGAATAAAAAAACAAAACAATACACTGACAGTGGTGAAGCAGCAGCAGCAGCAGCTCCGTGTCACTTGTGTTATTTTACATTTATCTCCCCTCATCAGGCAGTGAGGGTACTACATGTGCGGTGTGATTCTTCCCTGAATTTAGAAAGGCCTACGGGCATCGCAGATCGTATGGAAAACCTCTCCACGAATTAAGTTTCGTTTGGGCATGATCAAAATCGAACAGTGTCTAATCGTGCAATTACGGTATGGGTGGGGGAGCAGTCAAAATACATGTAAAGACGCTTCAAAAAAGGCGTTTCCGTTATAAAAAAGACTCCACATTCACACATTCATTAAACATTTTTCTTCATAGGTTTGCTCAATCTTTCAAATAAATCTTATTCTTATTTTAACTCATTTCACTGTGAAGTTTTTAGAGAAAAGTAAAGGCAAATATCACTCCAAACTTTAGTGCATTTTTAAACATGTTCCACATTCACTCTAAAGACAGAAACAGACAGAGACAATCTAAATAAGAATTATGTAAAAGATTGTGAAAACCCATAAAGAAACCTTATGAGTGTTTGAATGTGGAACATGATTAAAAATGCACCTGAGCCAGAGTAAAATGAGTTGAAATTTAACAGAGTAATAGACAGGGACACTTTTAATAAAAATAATTTAAAAGATTGAGCAAACGTCTAAAGAAAAATGTTTAATGAGTGTTTGAATATGGAACATAATTGAAAATGCTGTGATGTTTTGAGTGATTTTGCCTTTACTTTTCTCCAAAACGCCACAGTAAAATCATTTGAAACTCAAAACAGTAATAGACAGGGACACTGTTAATAAGAATTATTTATAAAATTGAACAAACCTATAAAGAAAAATGTTTTATGAGTGTTTGAATATGGACAGTGATGCAGTGGAGTGATTTTGCTTTGAATTTTCTCAAAAACTCCACAGTAAAATGAGTTGAAATTTAACAGAGTAATAGACAGGGACACTCTTAATAAAAAATAATTTAAAAGATTGAGCAAACCTATAAAGAAATGTTTTATGAGTGTTTGAATATGGAACGTGATAAAAATGCACTGAGGTTTAGAGTGATTTTGCCTTTTCTTTTCTCAAAAACTTGAAAATTAATTGTGTAATAAATAAGAATGATTTAAAAGATTTAGCAAACCTACAAAAAATGTTTTATAACGGAAACGCCTTTCCGAAGCGTCTTTACATGTATTTTGACCGCGCCCACCATTCATACTGTAAGTGCACGATTAGACGGGCAACACTAAACAAAGTGCGGCTAGCTTAACCGTGTATTTTCAAGATGCGGCTGTCTTAACCACAGTCGGCACTAAGTTAGTCGGCACAACTTTATAGAGCGAGCTTTTAAGACGCGACACAACACTCACTTCTGCTAACTTTTTCACTTTCTGCCGCGCGCTCTTTTTCGTGCACTCTCACCACTCGGGTGAAAACCTGTCTGCTCGTTAAAATAAAAGTCTCTTAAAAATAATTACTATGAAAATAGATACTGTTACATATAGCTGATGCGCTGTAGCAATGCATGCTGAGTGGAATACATTCTAACTGGTATATTTAAGTGTAAAAAGAACTGAAGGAAATATCTGTTTGCTTAATGAAGTCAGCTAACATGGTTCATATTCTAATCATTATTTTTTTTTTGTTACCAATATTAATGAATATATTTTTTTTTAACAAATTCTATGAAAATGCAGGTATCATGTAACCCAGGGGTTCCCAAATTTTTCAGACCGCAACCCCTAATATTAGACTGCTGACGACCCGCGGCCCCCTCCCCTCCTCCCCCTCCTTTCTCCTCTCTGTGTTTTCCTCCAGCAGCTTATGAGGATTTGCAATTTGGTTACAGACTGACAAAGCTCAAACAAAAAGGAACACAATCTCTAAGCCAGGCTATTTTATTAACAAATTAAAAACAAATGCATCCCATAACTGTGAAATGCTTACAGACAAAATACGAACAAGTCTGTAACACGCATACAGCGTTGGCTGGCGCCTTGGAACAATTATAATTATAACTTTGTATTTAAAATCGCCACCCGCAGATCATCTTCTACGTTAAGCCGTGACCTGTGTTTATTCTTAATGTAAGAGCGTGGAGAATGTCTTTTCGCATAAATACGTTGAGCCAAATTGCATAAGTACATCCAACGCGGCTTTCGACAACTGTGGATATTCCAGCGCGACATAAACCCAGAACTCATCGAGCGTCTTGCCTTAGGGTTCGATCGGTTGAAAGTTCTATCGTACGTCTACCGTCGTAATTAATCGGAGCGAACAAAGTTTTATTTCCAGTTTATTTTAATTATCCCAAATTTATACTCGCATCATTACAACCTTTTTTAACATATAAATTAAAAAAATAAAAAAATAAAATTAAGTTCCTGGAAATCATCTTGCGACCCCCCGCCGATGTAACCCACCTAAAGTGTCTGAAGTGCAACACTGTACTCTGCCTGCGGGTGGCCCATACACCCCAGGTAATTCACTTAAAAAACTAACACGCTTTTCCTCCGGTGAAGAAGTTGCTAAAAAGCATCAAGGACTGGTATGAGGAATATTCTTTAAAGGACAGAAATTAAAAGAAAAATCTTGTACCATATATTGAAATATTGTGTGTCCATTAGGTTAAAAGCTGTGTAAGAGAGAGTTAAGCTTCATGACAGTGAGCTTCTCAAGATACCTCCGGTAAGGATTTGTAATGCTAATGAGTGTTATGCTAATTGTGCAAGCTCCATTAAGGACCAACATACGGTTATTTTAAAACCTGTCGGAGTTATAAACCTGATTCTTGCTGTTTAATACCATATAGACATAGATTCAGATTGTTTTATGTTGTTTAAGATGCTATAAAAGATCGCTAATCGCGCTAGCTGCATGCTAATTGTTAACATTTAAATGCCTGTTCTATTTGGTTTGTTATGCTAGCTCAGCTAAGCTAGACACCACTGTAGCAGATTTTTAATAGTGGTTACACTGCCAAATGTGCCTTTATACTGTTTTGTTGACTTAAACGTTAATATATGTATTTAAAATAACTTCGTTAATTTAATTGTGAATATACATGTTTGATATTTATATGAGGTGCAGAGGTTTGTCTTAGCCGTTAAAAAGAATAAATATGTTAAAATGTGATGGTTAAAATATTAAGGTGCAAAAACAGGTTTAAAAAGTAAAAAATGTTAATATCTGGTTTCATAAATAGGTTTCTGAAATCCTATGATTTATTTTTGTACTGTAAGATGGAAGTACAAGAGTGAGTGATGTTCATTGGAACTGAATAATGTTGTGTTGTGATGTGTGCCTATTCATTTGCATAATGATTCGGGTATTTATAACCTTTACAATTGGTTATATTTGATTTGACATTTGAATGGAGAAAAGTTGATTAGATTTGAACAGAAATGAGGCAATTGTAATTAATGCATTCTGTACTGTATGTATAGATTGGTTTTTAGAAAGGGATAGACCATCTCAATCTGACCCTAGCGGTCAGTGGCGAGCCAACCGCAGAAGTGAACGGATCAAGAGCCCGGTGTGGCCAGCCGTGGCATCTTTGGAACCAGCATCATCCTGTTCCTTCATTTGTGATACAGATAAGAACATATGTAAACCTACCTGGGTAGTAAAAAGAACATACTCTACGAAACACACACATCAAGAACTTCCATGGACTCTTTCTTTATTTGAGTTTTTATTTAGAGTTTATTGTGCGCTGTGAACTCAGAAAGCCATCTTAGGTAGGCAGGGAATCTAAATGACTGCCAATTTATTTTGTATAATATATTGTTTCAAATTCACCTGTTTTGTGTTGTCTTTTCTTGACCGTTTACTATTTCAGGCTCCATAGTCATATCTAGAGCTTTTGATACTAGCCCAGTTTTAATTTCTTAATACTTAAATTCGTATTAGTTACATTAACCTGAGCAGGAGGTTACAACTACCTATTCAAAGACTGAAGCCTTCTTGGTCGGAGCAGCCTTCCATTTAGCTAAAGGAGCCAGCTGCAGAATATCATGGTCCAAAGCACAGTATTCCTTACCAGGTGCTCATCTGAAGCTTGTGCTTCACAATCTGCTACCTGAAGATGTGTCAGAGTTGTTCAAATACCAAATTGTGGTCGATTCAAGGCTAGACTGATTGCAGATTTATTTTTCAACTTTATATCATTATACTGTGACCATGGCTACCTTGATGGAAAAATTTGGGTTGAGTAAGATTGCTCGAGTAATGGTTGTTCCAGATGTCCATTCAGGAGAGCCTTAAGCTTTTGAAAGCATTACAAATTCAAGCCTCAGTCAGACTACTGAAATGTCTGGGACCAGATGGGAATGCCAATCTGAGGTGCCAATCTTAAATAGTTTGCTCAAGCTGCCACCTGAGTTAAGAGCTGCTTTCAGGAGACAAATGTTGCTAAAAAACAAGCCTCAAGCTTCACATGCCCAGAGGTTTCCAAATGGTTGCAAGCTGAATCATGGTGTCAGACTAGTGCAGTGGTGGGTAATATTCAAACACTTATGCTAACCATGATGATGGATCTGAACGTACCATCTTATTTGCTGCCTCCCAGAAACTGTCCAACATCCAAGCAGAGCTGCTAAAAATGTTGCAAAATAATAGGAACTGGACATTCTTCTTGTTACCCTCCTGTTGCATAAATCCAGCATGGCTGGTCTTAATGCTCCCCAAAAAGTAATTCCACAGCTTTATAGAAATAAAAGACCCAGAAAGAGCAGTGACATATTTTGCAGAAGTCAAGAAATTGGTAGAATGTGGCCAAATTGGATCCAGGTAAAAACACCAGAAGGCCTCGATTATGTTTCATATCACATCATATAGTCACCCACAATTAAAAAAATTGACTGGTTTTCAACTGCACTTTGAAGACCATTTGATGGTATTGATGGTCTTCGCAACACAGAGTCGGGTAATAACCTACAACTCACTATTCAAAGGGGCTTCTAAGTCGACAACTGTCTTAAGACCCCGATGAGGCCAAAGGGTCTCAGAGAGCTTCTGGCAAATGGAGAATTGACATCTGGCAGTGGGCCTCAAACCAGCCTAGATTAATAAGCCATCTATATTACTTACTTATGGAAGCTCAGTCTACTGTGGTTGTCGCAAAGGGAAACAAAAAAAAAAAAAAATATTCTGCACTGGGTCTGCTCCACTGACATTGCTCCATTTACATTTACTGCAATTAGCAGACGCCCTTGTCCAGAGTGACATACAAAAGTGCTTTGAGTCTTTAGCAATGAATAAATCCACACTTGTATGCTAGAAAACAAACTTAATATAAATATAACTCTTGAATTATATAAAGCAAACTCGGAAAGTGCTAATTTAAGTGTTTTACATTTACATTTACATTTGCGGCATTTAGCAGACGCCCTTATCCAGAGCGACGTACAAAAGTGCTTTAAATCTCTAATAGTGAATAAATCTTACACTGGTACGAAAGAATACAAACTCAATATAAATATAACTCGAATTCTACAAACTTGGAAAGTGCTAATTTAAGTTTTTCAGGAAGAGGTAGGTCTTCAGTCATCGCTTAAAGATAATCAGGGACTCTGCTGTACGGACATCTAGGGGAAGTTCATTCCACCACCTCGGTGCCAGAACAGAGAAGAGCCTTGAATTGTACTTACCTCTCAATCTGAGAGAATGTGGTACCAGTCGAGCAGTGCTGGAGGATCTCAGACAGCGTGGTGCAGTGCGAGATGTGATGAGGTCACTGAGGTAAGATGGTGCTGGTCCATTTTTGGCCTTGTAGGCAAGCATCAGTGTTTTGAATCTGATACGTGCAGCTACTGGAAGCCAGTGAAGGGAGCGCAGCAGTGGGGTGGTGTGGGAGAACTTGGGCTGATTGAACACAAGTCGTGCAGCTGCATTTTGGATCATTTGCAGTGGACGAATAGCGTTCAGGGGAAGACCTGCCAGCAGAGAGTTGCAGTAGTCCAGTCTTGAAATGACAAGAGACTGAACAAGCACCTGGGCAGCCTGTATGGACAGAAATGGTCGAATCCTTCGGATGTTATAGAGAAGAAATCGACAAGAACGAGCAACATTAGCGACATGTGGGAAAAAAGACAGTTCATTGTCCATAGTTACCCCAAGGTTACGAGCAGTGGCTGAAGGGGAGAGCAGAGAGTCATGAAGTGTTATTTGTAGATCTTAACCTGGAGATGAATCACCTGGGATGACTAGCAGTTCTGTTTTGCTGGGGTTGAGTTTAAGTTGGTGAGCCCTCATCCATAAAGATATGTCTGACAAGCATGCTGAGATCCGAGCAGAAGCTGTGGTATCTGATGGAGGGAAAGAAAAGATGAGTTGAGTGTCATCTGCATAGCAGTGATAAGAAAACCCATGTGAGGATATGACTTCACCAATGGAGTGGGTATAGAGGGAGAAAAGGAGGGGACCAAGTACCGAGCCTTGTGGGACACCGGTGGTAAGTCTGCATGGGGCAGATGTGGATCCCCTCCATGTTACCTGGTATGAGCGACCTTCCAGGTAGGAAGCAAACCATTTCCATGCTGTTCCACAAATACCAAGGCTCTTGAGGGTTGACAAAAGTGTATTGTGGTTGACTGTGTCGAATGCTGCTGGAGGGTCCAGAAAGATAAGTTTTAGGAAGAGGTAGGTCTTCAACCGTCGCTTGAAGATAGCCAGGGACTCAGCTGTACGGACATCTAGGGGAAGTTCGTTCCACCACCACAGTGCCAGAACAAAGAAGAGCCTTGAAGTATACTTAGCTCTCATTCTGAGAGAAGGTGGTACCAGTCGAGCAGTGCTGGAGGATCTCAGACAGCGTGGTGCAGTGCGAAGTGTGATGAGGTCTCTGAGGTAAGATGGCGCTGGTCCGTTTTTGGCCTTGTAGGCAAGCACCAGTGTTTTGAATCTGATGCGTGCAGCTACTGGAATCCAGTAAACGGAGCGGGGCAGTGGGATGGTGTGGGAGAACTTGGGCAGATTGATCACAAGTCGTTCAGCTGCATTTTGGATCGTTTGCAGTGGATGAATAGTGTTTAGAGGAAGACCTGCCAGCAGAGAGTTACAGTACTCCAGTCTTGAAATGACAAGAGACTGAACAAGCAACTGGGCAGCCTGTGTGGACAGAAATAGTCGAATCCTTTGGATGTTGTAAAGAAGAAATCGACAGGATGCTCCACTTATACTCTTAGTAACAAGTAACATTCCTTTGAGTATGGACCACCTACAATGTGCAATTTATATCATATACTTACCAGCATGATTCCCTGCGCTTTATCCTCCCTTATACAACCAGAAAATAAAAATCGTAATCCAGAAAATGTGGACTAAGAATTAGAAGTTCCTCTATACCGGGACGAACCTTTGCCCAGCTGGCTGCAGTGGGAGGACAAATGAATATCTTCTCTTCATTTCCTTTCCTGGATGCTCTGTGATTCCAGGAATGAAAATTGATTGTAGAGGGGGAGATTCATGTGTTTTGTGATTTATCAGAAAGGGCCTATTGTGCAGTCTTTTACCTGGGAACAAGGAATAATCAAGGCAAGGTACAGTTAGCATTCCTACTTGCATGCTCCCAAGTTGCATCCAAGAAACCGTTGTCAGTTCCCAGACATTAACTCTACGCTGCACTCTGTGGAGTTCAGTTAGCAGAAATGTTAAGAAAAAACTTACCACAGTACTTAATTGGTTGCAGTCAAATTCCTGCCAGTTCAAAGTCTTTGTAGACACCAGGATTGGAGATGCATTGACTCTGCTCAGTATCCTGCTGATGAACCACAAAAGGAAAATCTATTTAGGCTCTAGCTACTCCAGACAGATAGACCAATGGACCCCCCCTTCCTCCTAATGCACTCTGATCACTGGCCAGAGTCCTTCTGACAGCTCGCTGAAAGATGACAGAGTTACACAAGTCATTGTTTTGCACATTAAATATTATGATCTCCAATGCAGTAATCCCTAATGCCACCCGGTTTACAACCTTGTTGTGTTCATTGGCCAGCAGAGAGCCACTA
The DNA here is from genome assembly GCA_024362625.1 of Silurus asotus. NCBI lineage: Eukaryota > Metazoa > Chordata > Actinopteri > Siluriformes > Siluridae > Silurus > Silurus asotus. Next base: position 315,937 of record MU528344.1, read on the forward strand.
ACAGCTGAAGATTTTATACAAGCAATAATTCTTCAGTGGAGAGCATCTTAGTTTAATTGTTTCTTTTATGAATTCCAATGCATGAAACAAGGTAAACATACTCACTTCGTCAGGCCCTAAAATAAGAAATCTGTTAAAGTATGGGGAAGACTTTGATGAGCCATGGTACTCGTCATGGCAACTTAGCACCCAATTGTCTTTGACCCCTGTCATGCCTTTACCAACCTTATTTAAGATTATGTTAACCAGTTGAAACATCCCAGCCAATAGATGCTGGAATCAGAGAAAAGCTTTGCATTCTGAGTAGCAGACATGCCACCTGTAATCACAAATTTTGATGCACTAACTTTCAGAGATGGAGAGCCACCCCAAAAAAATCTCACAAATGTCCAACTTGATTGTAGCTCACCTTCAGCTTTTTAAGCCTGCATTTTACTCAATATGGACTGATTGCTTTGGGCAATGTAATAATGTAATAGAGTCCATAACCTGGTGCCTTATTCTATGTGCAGTTGTATGTGTGAACATTTGTCCTTCAGGGTGTGCAGCATGGACAACCAGTTGCGGTTAACCATCTTTACCTTGCCATTACCTTGGGTGTGATATGGTGTCGTGTGCGAGCCCTGGATGCCAGAAAGTTTCTCCAAGTGAGCCATCAGTTTGTTCTCAAACTCTTTACTTATATATGATATGTAATCTGCTTGAGAAACTGGACTTAAGAGCAAAGTCATTGAAAACCTTGTCAGCTACAGTTTTGGCTGCTTTGTTCTTCATTGCATAGGTTCACGCAAACCTTGTGAAATGGTCCATGACCACTGGTATATACTTATATCTGTGCTTACATTTATCCAGATGCAGAAAAAAATTTATAGAGACAAGCTGGAACAGAAAAGTGGTCTGGATCAGTATCAGAGGTGCCCAGGTCTGTCTATTCATCTTCTTCTTTTTGAGACATTCACACACTCTTGACAAAATGTTCTACATCTTTACTTATCTGTGGCCAGTAGAACCTTTCTGAAATCAGATCAAGTGTTCTTTTAACCCCCAAGTGACCTATGTCCTGGTGCAACTCCAGACCAGCTGATAATAAACTTGAGATGTTCTATGCCACAGAACACCATCTCAAATTGATTTTCAACCATAGTTTCAGAATTATGGCCACTGCAGACATCTCCATTTTTACTTCAGTTCTACTTGGTCTCTTGTTCTGTGACTTGTACTGGAGGACTCTTGACCAGACTTTAGAGTTGAGCCTACTGGGCCTGAACACCTCCCTCTGTAACTGGATCCTGGACCTCAGTCAGTCCGGATCGGGAACAGCATCTCCACTACCTCCACATTGAGCACTGGGGCCTCTGCTTTTCACTCTGCTGACTCACAACCAGTGTTGTGCTAGTTACTAAGAAATAATAACTAGCTACAGTAACTAGTTATTCATTCAAAAAGTAACTCAATTACTTTGTTGATTACTTACACCAAAATGTAATGCATTACTGTTAAAAAAAATTTTTTAGTTATTTTTTTAAAGAACGTTCTTTAATGTTCCCATTAATGCCCTTTTATGCGTTATAGTCTATACAAACACAAAACTGACTTAAACACAAAGTAATTTTTAAACACTATTTTATTTAAGTCAGACCAGCACAAACTGAATATATCACAAGGATTTCTGAAATAAATAATAAAACCAAACTATCAAGTTAAGTCTGGAGGGGCTTGATTCACTTCGAGTGTGTCCACCATCACCGGGTTAGCTTCTAGCTTCGTCGAGGCATGTAGTTTCTGCAGGTGTTTCGACAGACTGTAGTTGCTGCGCAGTAGATACGAACTTCGAAACAGAAAGACAAAGCTTACATTTGACTAAAAGGTTTTTGTCTTCATGCTCAACTAAAGTAAAATAATGAGCATATTTCCACTTTGAGAAACTCTTCTTGATCTCGCCTTGACTCGCCATTACTGCCGCAAATACTTGAATAAACGGAAACACGCCCACAATGCGTCTTCTTCGTGTTTACAGTGGTTGGCATCCACCAATCCTGCAATGCGTCACTTCTGTAAACAGGTTAGGCTGTAGTCTACACTTCAGCCAAAATGAATAAATTCATTTTACAGACAACACACAATATTGTAATGGTAACTGAGTTAATTTATTTAAAAAGTAATGTGTTAGAGTAATAGTTATTGTCAAAAGTAACTGTGTTACAGTAACTCGTATTGCCCAACACTGCTCATGACTGTGTAGCAATGCACAGCTGGGACCACATCATCAAGTTTGCACCGTCTCGGATCACAAGACCCTACAGAGGATAGTGAGGACAGCTGAGAAGTCAAAAGCATTGTGGAAGACCACACACCCGTCACACACACTCTTTACCCCTCTGCCATCAGAAAAGCGGTTCCGAAGCATTCGGGCCGTCACATACAGACTGTTTTTTCCCGCAAAGCCATCTCTTGTTAAAATATGTTTATAATGTCCTCAGTTGTATGTAATGTAATGCTGTATAGTTCTTCTGTGTCGTGCATATGAGTGAGCCACTAGGGGGCACTAAAGTGTTAACTATTGTGAAACGCGTTTGCGTTAATGTTTGTCCCCTGTGAGTTTGGGTTCTTCTCAGTGTGTGTGTGTGAGCTGCTTTGACTGTGAGACTGATGTGTCGACAGCAGTTTAATAAATATGCCTAAAACAGATAAAGATGATTAATCTCCATCGTCAATTTATCTTCTGGATGCATCGCTGGCTGCAACAGTAGTATAGTACAACTCAACACATCTTAATTCATTCCACCATAATTTATTTATTATTATTTATACTTGACCGCATTACACAGTTTTTTGCACCTCTTGACTGTACTGTACTGTTTACGTGCTGTTTTTGCACCTATTGACTGCTGCTACTGCTGTTTTTTGCACTGCATTGTGTCTGTTTATATATAATCCCAGTTACAGTTTTTACAGTTTTCTTCACACAGTACTGTATAAATTGAAGTATACAGTAGGTTTACTGGTCGGCGCTATTTTGGGTTATGTGTGTTGTCTTGTGTTGTCTGTCTGCACTGCCTGTCTATACTGTTTTTCGTCTGCACTTTTGCACTAGGTTGCACTCAATGCACTTTATGTAGCTTTGTGCTGTGTTGTAGTTCTATGTTGTTGTTTAGTGTAGCACAACCTCTTCCTGAGCTTTTGCAGATTTGATCCAGGGTTAAGGGGTTGGCTATGGACTTGTTGGTTAATCTGCATGCAGGTGAGGGGAACAGAGGTGAGGAGGAGGTGATGGGTAGATTTGGGGTAAAGGAGAGGAATGTGGAAGGATGGTGGTAGATTTTTATAAAAGGATGGAAATTAGAGTGGTAAATACTTAGGAAGAAGGAGGAACATAGGGTGACTTATAATAGTGGAGAAAGGTACACACAGGTGGACTATGTTCTATGTAGTAGATGCACCCAGAAGGAGATTGGAGACAGTAAGGTGTTGGCAGGGGACAGTGAGACTAGACAGCGTCTGTAAGATGGTTTTGGAGGTGAAGAAGAGGAGGAGAGTGAGGACTGAATGAAGATTAAGATTGTGGAAACTAAAGGAGGAAAACTGTAGTGTAAAATTCAGGGAAGAGGTCGCCACTAGACCACCAGTGAGCTGCTGAATTCGACAATCCTCTAGCGGCTGGTCACAGTCATTACCGCATTATCTATGTGGACTGAGGGCAATGACTCTGATGCCCATTGGTGCCTAGACACAAAACCTACAGCCCTTCTAGCAGATGAGCTAATTACCTCTGAGAGCATGTAGACTGAATTTCAGAGTCAGCAGAATATGGCCAGATACACCTTTTCTCTAAAGATGTCAGTAAAATAGTTATTATATATATATAAGATTTTGCAGATCTTCTCTCTGTGACTGTCACTGGTTTTAATGTGTCAAAAGCTGCAAAGAAAGAAGTAAAAAAAACGCACCAAAACATGGTTATTAGACTTGTATATAAAACTAGAATGTAACATTTCCTGAAGAAAATGTGAGTAGTGCGTGCCGGTGCAAAAGTCCAACCCCCGGCCGTATTGTTTTCAGAACAATGGGCAGTTTGTCATTGAGATGTCGTTCTCACCTGCATGAAGGGTGTATTTTCTCCAGTACAGAGAACCACTTTTCTGGGCGTGGTGTGGGACTCGGCCAGGTTGCGGGCACGGTTGTCTACCACCCGGATCAAAGTCATCCTGACTGCAGTCAGGAGGGTAAGAGGAGGCCAGCCACTCACTGTGAAGCAGTTTCAGAGGCCGCTGGGTCTCATGGTGGCAGCATCCAGTGTAATCACACTCGACCTCCTCCACATGAGACCTCTCCAGTGGTGGCTCCCGGCCAGGGGGTTCTCCCCCAGAGGGAATCCGTATCTCACCATCAAGGTCTTGTGGCATGCCCTTCGAGCCTTGGATGTGTGGAATGACCCGACATTTCTGTCCCAAGGCCCCATCTTAGGGACTCCCTGTCATTGCGTAACGCTTACGACAAACGCTTCCCTCAGGGAGTGGGGAGCGGTCATGATTGGCCACTCCGCCCAAGGTCTGTGGAGCAACCCACATCTCTCATGGCACATAAATTGCCTGGAGGTGATGGCGGTGTTTTCAGGGTTAAAACACTTCCTCCCGGACCTAAGGGGCAACCATGTGTTGGTCCGCTTGGACAATACAGCGGTGGTCTCATACGTCAACCACCAGGGGTGTCTCCGGTTTCGCCCCTTGTAAGATAAGATAAGATAAACCTTTATAAGATAAGATAAACCTTTATTCGTCCCACAGTGGGAAAATTTCCAAGCTGGTGCTTGGAAAAGCTTGGTACAAGATGGTGCGAGAGGTCCTTCTGTGTTCCCTGGACAAACTCCTCTCACTGAGAGCCATTTACATCCTGGGTCAGGGCAGACGCCATGTCAAGGCAATGGCCGAGGCCTGGGGAATGGCGACTCCACCTCGAGGTAGTGGAGCAGGTATGGCAGAGGTTTTACAGAACCCAGGTGGATATGTTTGTGACCCGGGAGACTTCACATTGTACCCTCTGGTTCTCTCTCTCTCGTCTAGCCCTGTTAGGGCTGGATGCCATGGTACAGTCGTGGCTGAGGCTACGCCTGTATGCCTCTTACCTGATCACGTTGCTCTCGGGAGTTCTGGAGAGAGTTCACTGGGAAGGAGTCTGTCTTCTCCATGTAGCACCTTGATGGCTGGGCAAGCCATGGTTTGTGGACCTGGTGTCCCTACTCAAGGGCCCTCCGTGAAAAATTCCTCCCAGGAGAGATCTCCTCTCGCAGGCGGGCGGAACCCTGGTTTACACCCGCCAGGAGTTGTGAAAGCTACGGCTGTGGCCCCCGAGGGGGCAGAGTTCATAGCAGCTGGTCTCTCTACTGAGGTAGTAAAGACCCTACTCCATTCAAGAGCTCCCTCCACAAGGAGGTCGACTCCGCATGGTGGCGGCAGTTCACGCCAGTTGGTTCAGTTCTGGAGTTCTTACAGGAGGAGTTTGCCACAAGGGTAAACCGTTCAACCCTGAAGGCTTATGTGAATTTTATATATAAAAACAAAATTAAGAATAATCTTACACTAATGATTCATTGTTTGATTAAAAGTGCAACTGCACATAATACATGTTCACCATCAATGTATCTAGTAAGTATTGTATTAATTCCAAAGCTTGGAAAAGATAAGTTGCAGAGGTTGTCTTATCATCCGATTTCTCTTATTCCTTTTAAATCAAAGATTATAAGTAAAACTTATAAGTCTAATCATGCCACACTGGCCAGACCCTGCCAATGTGTGAGGGACTTGGCACCTACACGCAGGACAGAGGAGCCCGGAGTTGCTCTTAGGTCAGGACCATAACCCAACCAAGGCCAGCGGGGTGGACCAGCCCGCAGCATCGCAATGTCCTGAAGTGACACTCCAGCAGACCAAGTCGTAGAGGCCGCCAGACTCCAGTGGAGTAAGCCCTGACCCTGAGCGGAGCGGGGAGACCAGAGGACTCGTAAGCCAACACAATAGCATCCGCCAGTCCAAGATGGCGGCGCAGCAGTAGCTCGCAGTGGCCTCTCCGGATCCAAAAATGGTGCTTTCACTATATTTAGCACGACCTTCCACAATACATGGACACCAGAGTCAGCTGTGTTCATGTGTACGACCACCAGACACTGCTACAGTACAGGCATCATGCAACCAACAATCTGCATGATGATCTTATTGACAACCTTCGCGACCTCGGCCTGCTGCGACCTCGGCCACAAAGACCAGGCCCCCAGCCCTCGGTGTTACCTGATGCCGGTGGCCGGGAGAGGAGACATCGAAAGCGCTGTTCGAGGAAGCGGAAGCGCGGCAAGCGGGCGGGTGTCCGTGCTAGGCTAAATGCTAACCCTAGCCGGCCGGCTCTTCCGTCCATTCTTCTTTCCAATGTCTGCTCCCTGGATAATAAACTGGACTACGTCCGACTCCAGCGAACCACACGGCGAGAGTTTAGAGACTGTTGCGTCTTTGTTTTCACGGAGACGTGGCTCAGCGACAGAGTTCCGGACGCCGCCATCCAGCTAGACGGGCTAACCGTGTTCCGAGCCGACAGAAATGCAGCTTTGTGCGGTAAGACTCGCGGTGGTGGCGTGTGTGTTTATATCAACAGGGAATGGTGTAAGAACTCTGTGCTTGTTTCATGCTATTGCTCATCGCTAGTGGAGTTTGTGACTGTTAGATGCAGACTTTTTATTTGTACATTCCACCCAGTGCTAATGCTAAGGAGGCACTGTGTGAACTCTACGGCGCTATTAGCGACCTGCAGAATGCTCACCCCGACAGATTGTTTATTATCGCCAGAGATTTCAACCATGCGAATCTCAAGACTGTGCTTCCTAAACTAAGCAACGAGAGGAGCGAACACGCTGGATCTTGTTTACACAAACATCCCCGGCGCGTGTCGTGCAGAGCCACGCCCCCATCTCGGATACTCAGACCACTGCTCTGTTATGTTGATCCCAGCATACAGACCGCTCATCAGACGCTCTAAACCGGTTCTGAAACAGGTGAATACCTGGCCAGAAGGAGCTACTTCTGCTCTTCAGGACTGTTTTGAGTGCACTGACTGGGACATGTTTAGAGAGGCTGCAACCAACGGCGATTCCGTTAATTTGGAGGAGTACACGTCATCAGTGACCTGCTACATCAGCAAGTGCGTTGACGATGTAAGACTCGCGGTGGTGGCGTGTGTGTTTATATCAACACGGAATGGTGTAAGAACTCTGTGCTTGTTTCATGCTATTGCTCATCGCTAGTGGAGTTTGTGACTGTTAGATGCAGACTTTTTATTTACCACGGGAATTCACCACAGTTTACATCGTCGGAGTGTACATTTCACCCAGTGCTAATGCTAAGGAGGCACTGTGTGAACTCTACGGCGCTAATAGCGACCTGCAGAATGCTCACCCCGACAGATTGTTTATTATCGCCAGAGATTTCAACCATGCGAATCTCAAGACTGTGCTTCCTAAACTAAGCAACGAGTTTATCGTGATGAAGTGCTTCGAGAGGCTCGTCATGAGGCATATCAAGACACCGCTTCCACCCTCCCTGGACCCTATGCAGTTTGCGTATCGTCCAAACTGTTCCACGGACGAAGCCATCTCCACAACCCTCCACCTGGCCCTCACCCACCTGGACAACAAGGACTCATATGTACGAATGCTGTTCATTGATTTTAGCTCAGCATTCAACACAATCATTCCTCAGCACCTGATCGAGAAGTTGAACCTTCTGGGCCTGAACACCTCTCTCTGCAACTGGATCCTGGATTTCCTGACTGGGAGACCTCAGACAGTCCGGATTGAGAACAGCATCTCCAGCACCACCACACTGAGCACTGGAGCCCCTCAGGGCTGTGTGCTCAGTCCACTGCTGTTCACTCTGCTGACTCACGACTGTGCACAAACACACAGCTCGAATCATATCATCAAGTTTGCTGATGACACGACCGTGGTGGGTCTAATCAGCAAGAACGATGAGTCAGCATATAGAGAAGAGGTGTACCGGTTAACAGCCTGGTGTGGAGCAAACAGCCTGTCTCTGAACGTGGACAAAACGAAAGAGATGGTTGTGGACTTCAGGCGAGCACAGAGCGACCAATCTCCACTGATTTTTCGATGGATCCTCTGTGGAGATCGTCAAGAGCACCAAATTCCTTGGTGTTCATCTGACGGACAACCTCACCTGGTCACTTAACACCAGCTCCATCACCAAGAAAGCCCAGCAGCGTCTCTACTTCCTGAGAAGGCTGAGGAATGCCCATCTTCCTCCCCCCATCCTGTCCATGTTCTACAGAGGGACTGGTGTGTGGTGGGCGTTCTGGCGCAATATGGCTGCCGTCGCATCATCCAGGTGGATGCTGCACATTGGTGGTGGTTAAGAAGAATCCCCCCTTTTTATATGTAAAGCGCTTTGAGTGCTGCAGAAAAGCGCTATATAAATGTAATGAATTATTATTATTATTATTACCATTGAGAGCATCCTGAACAGCTGCATCACTGCCTGGTTTGGGAATTGCACCTTCTCGGATCGCAAGACCCTACAGAGGATAGTGAGGACAGCTGAGAAGATCATCGGAGTCTCTCTCCCCTCTATCATGGACATTTACACTACACACTGCATCCGCAAAGCACACAGCATTGTGGATGATCACACACACCCCTCACACACGTACTTCACCCTCCTACCATCAGGAAAACGGTTCCAAAGCATTCGGGCCATCACAACAAGACTGTGTAACAGTTTCTTTCCACAAGCCATCAGGCTTTCCTATTACAAAGAACTGAACATAACTCACACACACACACTCACACACACTCACTCACACACACACACACACACACACACACACACACACACACTTACTCTGTGTGTTACTGAACTGTACAACCTGGACTAAACACAATCATCACTTATCTCAATCCACTCCACCACCATTCATCTATTTATTATTATTTATACTCGCAAATTGTATTCAGTAAAAGGTTTACATGCTGTTTTTGCACCTTTTGTACTACAGTATAATGTTTACATGCGGTCTTTGCACCTCCTTGCTGCTGTTTTTTTGCACTACATTGCTCTGTTCTGTTTGTACTTTCTCCTGGGTATAGTTTTTACATTTCTCCTCACACAGTACTGTATATCTAAGTATACAGTAGGTTTTACTAGTCAGCGCTATACTTGGTTTTTGTCTCTTGTCTTGTCTTGTGTTGTCTGTCTGCACTCTGTCTGTCTGTACTGTTTTTTTGTTTCACTGTTTGCACCAGGCTGCACTCGATGCACTTTATGTTGTTTTGTTGTTTAGTGTAGCACCAGGGTTCCGGAGGAACGTTTTTACTGTGTACTGTGTACCACTGTGTATAGTTAAAAATGACAATAAAAGCCACTTGACTTGACTTGACTTGACCTGCTTAACGCCTGCTTATTAGCCGGGTAACCTTTCCTATTAGGTCCATAGCAGACGAACAGCTGCCCCGACTTTTTCCATGGACTCGTCGGTCCTGGTCGGGGGCTATGAACGGAGGAGGGCAAAATGCCTGTAACGTGACAGGTCATGTGGGAGCCGTAGGCACCTTAGGTACGTACCCAGGTCTCGTGTATAGAAACACTCTGGCTATGCCAGGGGAATATTCCAGGCAGGACGGGGCCACGGACAGAGCCTGCAGATCCCTGATCCTCTTCAGGGAGGAAATCACCAAGAGGAAGGCGGTCTTGACCATCAGGTACCTAAGGGCCACTTCGGCCAAATGCTCGAAAAGGGCTCTGATTAAGCAGTCAACATAACTGCCAAGTCCCAGAAAGGCACTCTGGGTCATGTCCTGGGCCTTAGCCTCCGGGAGCCACGGAGGAAATGTGTCACCAGGGGGTGCCTACCCAGCGACTGCCCCGCAGGTGGGGTGATATATGCCACGATGGCAGACACGAGTTACAATACCAATAAGAAAAAATTTGGATTTTAAAGTGAAGGAAATATTTTAATGATGCCAAAAGAAAATGGAATGCAGTTGAAATTATACAACGGGGAAAATACCTTATTTTAATAAATGTACATGCAAATTATGATAATAACAATAAAATGAAATATTTTCTGGATTGTTCCAAGACCGATTTCATGTATTTAAATATACAATCCCAATTGTGTTTTGGCAACATTTTTTTACTAATGCTCTATTGCACTTCGTTATTCCTTTCTATTTCCAGATGTCACACCAAGTACCTTTCTAGCTGTCTCCCTTAACACTTTCAACAGTAGTTGCCCATTCATCCAGCATCTCTTCAGCACCATGAGCCCCTGTCTGGAATGTCTAGGATTCGGCGCTCTCACCGCCGTGGCCAGGGTTTGATTCCCAGTCAGGAAATTTAATCCTTTTATGCTTATTTGAATCAGGCTCCCCTTGTGGAAACAAGAATAAACTATTCAAACCAGCGACCTAAGGATGGCTACTGAAAAACTGTAGCGGACCCCATCCTTAAGCCCCTTTAGGGGGGTGCAAACCAAAATATAAAACTTTAATGAACCAAATAATAAAGCTGATGAACCGTGCGATGATGCATACACACAAACGTATTCTGTGACCGTAATGCCTTGCGCGCTGCCGCTCTTCAAAATAAGAGTCCTGCATTTAAACAAAAAAGGATTTTTTTTTATATAACTTCAACAACTCAAAACCTGCCAAAATATTATTTAAGAAATTAAATTAAATAAAGAAAATATTCAGATGTCTGCTACAACAACCTCTACAGTCCTCTGCTTTACCAACTGAGCTATCGAAGGTGGAACAGAGGCTGACTTGTGTGAATGAGCTAGCAAATGGGAGTGTTAATACGAGTTTATTTTAATTAGGCTATTGCAGCAATTGGCACAAAGTGTTTGAAAGCAACCCGTGTCAATGGTGACCATATACAGTGTCTAGGCATCAATGGGCATAAGAGTCATTGCCCTCAGTCCGCATAGATAATGCGGTAATGACCCCGACCAGCCACTAGAGGATTATCAAATTCAGCAGCTCCCTGGTGGTCTAGTGACTAGGATTTGGCGCTCTCACCACCGCACCCTGGGATCGATTCCCGGTCAGGGAGTTAAATCCTTTTATGCTCATTTGAATCAGGCTGCCATTGTGGAAATAAGAATTAACTAACATTAGAATAAAGGAAAAATTCTCTTGCGAGCCAGATTCAAACCAGCGACCTAAGGATGGCTACTATACAACTTCTACAGTCCTCCGCTCTACCAACTGAGCTATCGAAGGTGGAACGCAGGCTAATTTGTGTGAATGAGCTAGCAAATGGGAATGTTAACAAGAGTTTATTCTAATTAGGCTATTGCAGCAATTGGCACAAAGTGTCTAAAAGCAAACTGTGTCAATAGTGACCATATACATTGTCATTGTCTAGGCAACAATTGGCATAAAAGTCACTGCCCTCAGTCCGCATAGATAATGCGGTAATGACTGCGACCAGCCGCTAGAGACTTATCGCGTTTAGCAGCTCCCTGGTGGTCTATTGGCTGGGATTCGGTGCTCTCAATGCCACGGCCTGGGTTCGATTCCCGGTCAGGGAATTACATCCTTTTATGCCTATTTGAATCAGGCTCCCATTGTGGAAACAAGAATAAACTAACATAACAATAAAGGAAAAATTCTCCTTCGAGCCACAAACAAGAATAAACTAACATTAGAATAAAGGAAAAATTCTCCTTCGAGCCAGATTCGAACCAGCGACCTAGGGATGGCTATTGTACAAGCTCTACAGTCCTCCGCTCTACCAACTGAGCTATCGAAGGTGGAGCGCAGGCTGATTTGTGTGAATGAGCTAGCAAATGGGAATGTTAACAAGAGTTTATTCTAATTAGGCTATTGCAGCAATTGGCACAAAGTGTCTAAAAGCAACCCGTGTCAATGGTGACCATATACAGTGTCTAGGCATCAATGGGCATAAGAGTCATTGCCCTCAGTCCGCATAGATAATGCAGTAATGACTCCGACCAGCCACTAGAGGATTATCAAATTCAGCAGCTCCCTGGTGGTCTAGTGACTAGGATTTGGCGCTCTCACCGCCGCACCCTGGGATCGATTCCCGGTCAGGGAGTTAAATCCTTTTATGCTCATTTGAATCAGGCTGCCATTGTGGAAATAAGAATTAACTAACATTAGAATAAAGGACAAATTCTCTTGCGAGCCAGATTCAAACGAGCGACCAAAGGATGGCTACTATACAACTTCTACAGTCCTCCGCTCTACCAACTGAGCTATCGAAGGTGGAGCGCAGGCTAATTTGTGTGAATGAGCTAGCAAATGGGAATGTTAACAAGAGATTTTTCGAATTCGGCAATTGCAGCAATTGGCACAAAGTGTCTAAAAGCAACCCATGTCCATAGTGACCATAAACATTGTCACAACAATGGCAACAATGGGCATAAGAGTCATTGCCCTCAGTCCGCATAGATAATGCGGTAATGACTGCGACCAGACGCTAGAGGACTATCGAGCTCAGCAGCTCCCTGGTGGTCTAGTGGCTAGGATTCGGTGCTCTTAGCGCCGCGGCCCGGGTTCGATTCCCGGTCAGGGAATTTAAATCCTTTTATGCTCACTCGAATCAGGCTCCCATTGTGGAAACAAGCATAAACTAACATTAGAATAATGGAAAAAAATCTCTTTCGAGCCAGAAACAAGAATAAACTAACATTAGAATAATGGAAAAATTCTCCTTCGAGCCGGATTCGAACCAGCGACCTAAGGATGGCTACTGTACAACCTCTACAGTCCTCCGCTCTACCAACTGAGCCATCGAAGGTGGAGCGCAGGCGGATTTGTGTGAATGAGCTAGCAAATGGGAATGTTAACAAGAGTTTGTTCTAATAAGGCTATTGCAGCAATTGGCACAAAGTGTCTAAAAGCAACCCGGGTCAATAGTTACCATATACATTGTCATTGTCTAGGCACCAATGGTCATAAGAGTCATTGCCCTCAGTCCACATAGATAATGCGGTAATGACTGCGACCAGCCGCTAGAGACTTATCGCGTTTAGCAGCTCCCTGGTGGTCTAGTGGCTGGGATTCGGTGCTCTCAATACCGCGGTCTGGGTTCGATTCCCGGTCAGGGAATTACATCCTTTTATGCCTATTTGAATCAGGCTCCCATTGTGGAAACAAGAATAAACTAACAAAACAATAAAGGAAAAATTCTCCTTCGAGCCAGAAGCAAGAATAAACTAACATTAGAATAAAGGAAAAATTCTCCTTCGAGCCAGATTCGAACCAGCGACCTAAGGATGGCTATTGTACAAGCTCTACAGTCCTCCGCTCTACCAACTGAGCTATCGAAGGTGGAGCGCAGGCTGATTTGTGTGAATGAGCTAGCAAATGGGAATGTTAACAAGAGTTTATTCTAATTAGGCTATTGCAGCAATTGGCACAAAGTGTCTAAAAGCAACCCGTGTCAATAGTGACCATATACATTGTCATTGTCTAGGCACCAATGGGCATAAGAGTCATTGCCCTCAGTCCGCATAGATAATGCGGTAATGACTGCGACCAGCCGCTAGAGAATTATCGAGTTTAGCAGCTCCCTGGTGGTCTAGTGGCTGGAATTCGGTGCTCTCAACTCCACGGCCTGGGATCGATTCCCGGTCAGGGAATTAAATCCTTTTATGCTTATTTGAATCAGGCTGCCATTGTGGAAACAAGATTTAACTAACATTGGAATAAAGGAAAAATTCTCCTTCGAGCCGGATTCGAACCAGCGACCTAAGGATGGCTACTATACAACTTCTACAGTCCTCCGCTCTACCAACTGAGCTATCGAAGGTGGAGGGCAGGCTAATTTGTGTGAATGAGCTAGCAAATGGGAATGTTAACAAGAGATTTTTCGAATTCGGCAATTGCAGCAATTGGCACAAAGTGTCTAAAAGCAACCCATGTCAATAGTGACCATAAACATTGTCACAACAATGGCAACAATGGGCATAAGAGTCATTGCCCTCAGTCCGCATAGATAATGCGGTAATGACTGCGACCAGACGCTAGAGGACTATCGAGCTCAGCAGCTCCCTGGTGGTCTAGTGGCTAGGATTCAGTGCTCTTAGCGCCGCGGCCCGGGTTCGATTCCCGGTCAGGGAATTTAAATCCTTTTATGCTCACTCGAATCAGGCTCCCATTGTGGAAACAAGCATAAACTAACATTAGAATAATGGAAAAAATTCTCTTTCGAGCCAGAAACAAGAATAAACTAACATTAGAATAAAGGAAAAATTCTCCTTCGAGCCGAATTCGAACCAGCGACCAAAGGATGGCTACTGTACAACCTCTACAGTCCTCCGCTCTACCAACTGAGCCATCGAAGGTGGAGCACAGGTGGATTTGTGTGAATGAGCTAGCAAATGGGAATGTTAACAAGAGTTTGTTCTAATTAGGCTATTGAAGCAATTGGCACAAAGTGTCTAAAAGCAACCCGGGTCAATAGTGACCATATACATTGTCATTGTCTAGCCACCAATGGTCATAAGAGTCATTGCCCTCAGTCCGCATAGATAATGCGGTAATGACTGCGACCAGCCGCTAGAGACTTATCGCGTTTAGCAGCTCCCTGGTGGTCTAGTGGCTGGGATTCGGTGCTCTCAATACCACGGTCTGGGTTCGATTCCTGGTCAGGGAATTACATCCTTTTATGCCTATTTGAATCAGGCTCCCATTGTGGAAACAAGAATAAACTAACATAACAATAAAGGAAAAATTCTCCTTCGAGTCAGAAACAAGAATAAACTAACATTAGAATAGAGGAAAAATTCTCCTTCGAGCCAGATTTGAACCAGCGACCTAAGGATGGCGACTGTACAACCTCTATAGACCTCCGCTCTACCAACTGAGCTATCGAAGGTGGAGCGCAGGCTGATTTGTGTGAATGAGCTAGCAAATGGGAATGTTAACAAGAGTTTATTCTAATTAGGCTATTGCAGCAATTGGCACAAAGTGTCTAAAAGCAACCCGGGTCAATAGTGACTATATACATTGTCATTGTCTAGGCACCAATGGGCATGAGAGTCATTGCCCTCAGTCCGCATAGATAATGCGGTAATGACTGCGACCAGCCGGTAGAGAATTATCGAGTTTAGCAGCTCCCTGGTGGTCTAGTGGATGGGATTCGGTGCTCTCAACTCCACGGCCTGGGATCCATTCCCGGTCAGGGAATTAAATCCTTTCATGCTCATTTGAATCAGGCTGCCATTGTGGAAACAAGAATAAACTAACATAACAATAAAGGAAAAATTCTCCTTCGAGCCAGATTCGAACCAGCGACCTAAGGATGGCTATTGTACAAGCTCTACAGTCCTCCGCTCTACCAACTGAGCTATCGAAGGTGGAGCACATGCTGATTTGTGTGAATGAGCTAGCAAATGGGAATGTTAACAAGAGTTTATTCTAATTAGGCTATTGCAGCAATTGGCACAAAGTGTCTAAAAGCAACCCGTGTCAATAGTGACCATATACATTGTCATTGTCTAGGCACCAATGGGCATAAGAGTCATTGCCCTCAGTCTGCATAGATAATAAGGTAATGACTGCGACCAGCCGCTAGAGACTTATCGCGTTTAGCAGCTCCCTGGTGGTCTAGTGGCTGGTATTCTGTGCTTTCAATCCCATGGCATGGGTTCGATTCCCGGTCAGGGAATTAAATCCTTTTATGCCTATTTGAATCAGGCTCCCATTGTGCAAACAAGAATAAACTAACATAACAATGAAGGAAAAATTTTCCTTCGAGCCAGAAACAAGAATAAACTAACATTAGAATAAAGGAAAAATTCGCGTTCGAGCCGGATTTGAACCAGCAACCTAAGGATGGCTACTGTACAACCTCTACAGTCCTCCGCTCGACCAACTGAGCTATCGAAGGTGGAGCGCAAGCTGATTTGTGTGAATGAGCTAGCAAATGGGAATGTTAACAAGAGATTATTCTAATTAGGCTATTGCAGCAATTGGCACAAAGTGTCTAAAAGCAACCCGGGTCAATAGTGACCGTATGCATTGTCATTGTCTATGCACCAATGGGCATAAGAGTCATTGCCCTCAGTCCGCATAGATAATGCGGTAATGACTGCGACCAGCTGCTAGAAAATTATCGAGTTTAGCAGCTCCCTGGTGGTCTAGTGGCTGGGATTCAGTGCTCTCAACTCCACGGCCTGGGATCGATTCCCGGTCAGGGAATTAAATCCTTTTATGCTCATTTGAATCAGGCTGCCATTGTGGAAATAAGAATTAACTAACATTAGAATAAAGGAAAAATTCTCTTGCGAACCAGATTCAAACCAGCGACCTAAGGATGGCTACTATACAACTTCTACAGTCCTCCGCTCTACCAACTGAGCTATCAAAGGTGGAGCGCAGGCTAATTTGTTTGTATGAGCTAGCAAATGGGAATGTTAACACGAGTTTATTAGAATTAGGCTATTGCAGCAATTGGCACAAAGTGTCTAAAAGCAACCTGTGTCAATAGTGACCATATACATTGTCATTGTCAATGCAACAATTGGCATAAGAGTCATTGCCCTCAGTCCGCATAGAAAATGCGGTAATGACTGCGACCAGACGCTAGAGGACTATCGAGTTTAGCAGCTTCCTGGTGGTCTAGTGGCTAGGATTCGGCGCTCTTACCGCCCGGCCCGGGTTCGATTTCCGGTCAGGGAATTTAAATCCTTTGATGCTCACTCGAATCAGGCTCCCATTGTGGAAACAAGAATAAACTAACATTAGAATAAAGGAAAAATTCTCCTTCGAGACGGAATTGAACCAGCGAACGAAGGATGGCTACTGTACAAGCTCTACAGTCCTACACTCTACCAACTGAGCTATCGAAGGTGGAGCGCTGGCTGATTTGTGTGAATGAGCTAGCAAATCGGAATGTTAATAAGAGTTTATTCTAATTAGGCTATTGCAGCAATTGGCACAAAGTGTTTATTTGAATCAGGCTCCCCTTGTGGAAACAAGAATAAACTATTCAAACCAGCGACCTAAGGATGGCTACTGAAAAACTGTAGCGGACCCCATCCTTAAGCCCCTTTAGGGGGGTGCAAACCAAAATATAAAACTTTAATGAACCAAATAATAAAGCTGATGAACCGTGCGATGATGCATACACACAAACGTATTCTGTGACCGTAATGCCTTGCGCGCTGCCGCTCTTCAAAATAAGAGTCCTGCATTTAAACAAAAAAGGATTTTTTTTTATATAACTTCAACAACTCAAAACCTGCCAAAATATTATTTAAGAAATTAAATTAAATAAAGAAAATATTCAGATGTCTGCTACAACAACCTCTACAGTCCTCTGCTTTACCAACTGAGCTATCGAAGGTGGAACACAGGCTGATTTATGTAAATGAGCTAGCAAATGGGAATGTTAACAAGAGTTTATTCTAATTAGACTATTGCTGCAATTGGCACAAAGTGTTTACAAATATCCCGTGTCAATAGTGACCATATACATAGTCATTGTCTAGGCACCTATGGGCATAAGAGTGATTGCACTCAGTCCGCATATATAATGCAGTAATGACTGCGAAAAGACGCTAGAGAATTATCGAGTTCAGCAGCTCCCTGG
Source organism: Silurus asotus (assembly GCA_024362625.1). Taxonomy (NCBI): domain Eukaryota; kingdom Metazoa; phylum Chordata; class Actinopteri; order Siluriformes; family Siluridae; genus Silurus; species Silurus asotus. The sequence continues at coordinate 333,561 of MU528344.1, forward strand.
TGGTCTAGTGGCTGGGATTCGGTGCTCTCACCGCCGCACCCTGGGTTCGATTCCCGGTCAGGGAGTTAAATCCTTTTAGGCTCATCTAAATCAGGCTCCAATTGTGGAATAAAAAGATTAACCTAACATTAGAATGAAGAAAAAATTCTCCTTTGTGCCGGCGACCTAAGGATGGCTACTGTACACCCCCTACAGTCCTCCGCTCTACCAACTAAGCTATCGAAGGTGGAACGCAGGCTAATTTGTGTGAATGAGCTAGCAAATGGGAATGTTAACAAGAGTTTATTCTAATTAGGCTATTGCAGGAATTGGCACAAAGTGTTTACGAGTAACCCGTGTCAATAGTGACCATATACATTGTCATTGTCTAGGCACCCATGGGCAAAAAAGTCATTGCCCTCAGGCCGCATAGATAATGCGGTAATGACTGCGACCAGCCGCTAGAGGATTATCAAGTTCAGGAGCTCCCTGTTGGTCTAGTGGCTAAGATTCGGCGCTTTCACCGCTGTGGCCCGGGTTTGAGTCCCGGTCAGGGAATCAAAGCTTTTTTTGCTCACTTGAATCTGGCTCCTATTGTGGCAACAAGATTAACCTAACATTAGAATAAAGGAAAAATTTTCCTTCAAGCCGCATTTGAACCAGCAACCTAAGGACGGCTACTGTACAAGCTCTACAGTCCTCCGCTCTACCAACTAAGCTATCGAAGGTGGAACAGAGGCTGACTTGTGTGAATGAGCTAGCAAATGGGAGTGTTAATACGAGTTTATTTTAATTAGGCTATTGCAGCAATTGGCACAAAGTGTTTGAAAGCAACCCGTGTCAATGGTGACCATATACAGTGTCTAGGCATCAATGGGCATAAGAGTCATTGCCCTCAGTCCGCATAGATAATGCGGTAATGACCCCGACCAGCCACTAGAGGATTATCAAATTCAGCAGCTCCCTGGTGGTCTAGTGACTAGGATTTGGCGCTCTCACCACCGCACCCTGGGATCGATTCCCGGTCAGGGAGTTAAATCCTTTTATGCTCATTTGAATCAGGCTGCCATTGTGGAAATAAGAATTAACTAACATTAGAATAAAGGAAAAATTCTCTTGCGAGCCAGATTCAAACCAGCGATCTAAGGATGGCTACTATACAACTTCTACAGTCCTCTGCTCTACCAACTGAGCTATCGAAGGTGGAGCGCAGGCTAATTTGTGTGAATGAGCTAGCAAATGGGAATGTTAACAAGAGTTTATTCGAATTAGGCTATTGCAGCAATTGGCACAAAGTGTCTAAAAGCAAACTGTGTCAATAGTGAGCATATACATTGTCATTGTCTAGGCAACAATTGGCATAAAAGTCACTGCCCTCAGTCCGCATAGATAATGCGGTAATGACTGCGACCAGCCGCTAGAGACTTATCGCGTTTAGCAGCTCCCTGGTGGTCTATTGGCTGGGATTCGGTGCTCTCAATGCCACGGCCTGGGTTCGATTCCCGGTCAGGGAATTTAAATCCTTTTATGCTCACTCGAATCAGGCTCCCATTGTGGAAACAAGAATAAACTAACATTAGAATAAAGGAAAAATTCTCCTTCAAGCCAGATTCGAACCAGCGACCTAAAGATGGCTACTGTACAAGCTCTACAGTCCTCTGCTCTACCAACTGAGCTATCGAAGGTGGAGCGCAAGCTGATTTGTGTGAATGAGCTAGCAAATGGGAATGTTAACAAGAGTTTGTTCTAATTAGGCTATTGCAGCAATTGGCACAAAGTGTCTAAAAGCAAGCCGGGTCAATAGTGACCATATACATTGTCATTGTCTAGGCACCAATGGGCATAAGAGTCATTGCCCTCAGTCCGCATAGATAATGCGGTAATGACTGCAACCAGCCGCTAGAAAATTATCGAGTTAAGCAGCTCCCTGGTGGTTTAGTGGCTGGTATTTGGTGCTCTCAACTCCACGGCCTGGGATCGATTCCCGGTCAGGGAAGTAAATCCTTTTATGGTCATTTAAATCAGACTGCCATTGTGGAAATAAGAATAAACTAACATTAGAATAAAGGAAAAATTCTCCTTCGAGCCGGAGTTGAACCAGCGAACTAAGGATGGCTACTGTACAACCTCTACAGTCCTCCGCTCTACCAACTGAGCTATCGAAGGTGAAGCGCAGGCTGATTTGTGTGAATGAGCGAGCAAATGGGAATGTTAACAAGAGTTTATTCTAATTAGGCTATTGCAGCAATTGGAACAAAGTGTCTAAAAGCAACCCGTGTCAATAGTGACCATATACATTGTCATTGTCTAGGCACCAATGGGCATAAGAGTCATTGCCCTCAGTTCGCATAGATAATGCGGTAATGACTGCGACCAGCCGCTAGAGAATTATCGCGTTTAGCAGCTCCCTGTTGGTCTAGTGGCTAGGATTCGGCGCTCTCACCGCCGCGCCCCGGGTTCAACTCACGGTCAGGGAATTAAATCCTTTTATGCTCATTTAAATCATGCTCCCATTGTGGAAACAAGCATGAACTAACATTAGAATAAAGTAAAGATTTTCCTTCGAGCCAGAAACAAGAATAAACTAATATTAGAATAAAGGAAAAATTCTCCTTCGAGCCGGATTCGAAGCAGCGACCTAAGGATGCCTACTGTACAAGCTCTACAGTCCTCTGCTCTACCAACTGAGCTATCGAAGGTGGAGCGCAGGCGCATTTTATGTGAATAAGCTAGCAAATGGGAATGTTAACAAGAGTTTATTCGAATTAGGCTATTGCAGCAATTGGCACAAAGTGTCTAAAAGCAACCCGTGTCAATAGTGAACATATACATTGTCATTGTCTAGGCACCAATGGGCATAAGAGTCATTGCCCTCAGGCTGCATAGATAATGCGGTAATGACTGCGACCAGCCGCTAGAGGATTATCAAGTTCAGGAGCTCCCTGTTGGTCTAGTGGCTAAGATTTGGCGCTTTCACCTCTGTGGCCCGGGTTTGAGCCCCGGTCAGGAAATTAAAGCCTTTTTTGCTTACTTGAATTTGGCTCCTATTGTGGCAACAAGATTAACCTAACATTAGAATAAAGGAAAAATTTTCCTTCGAGCCGCATTTAAACCAGCAACCTAAGGATGGCTACTGTACAACCTCTACAGTCCTCCGCTCTACCAACTAAGCTATCGAAGGTGGAACGGAGGCTGACTTGTGTGAATAAGCTAGCAAATGGGAGTGTTAATGAGAGTTTATTTTAATTAGGCTATTGCAGCAATTGGCACAAAGTGTTTGAAAGCAACCCGTGTCAATGGTGACCATATACAGTGTCATTGTCTAGGCATCAATGGGCATAAGAGTCATTGCCCTCAGTCCGCATAGATAATGCGGTATTGACCCCGACCAGCCACTAGAGGATTATCAAATTCAGCAGCTCCCTGGTGGTCTAGTGACTAGGATTTGGCGCTCTCACCGCCATGGCCTGGGTTTAATTCACATTCAGGGGATTAAATCCTTTTATGTTAATTTGAATCAGGCTCCCATTGTGGAACAAAGAATAAACTAACATTAGAATAAAGGAAAAATTCGCCTTCAAGCCGGATTTAAACCAGCGACCTAAGGATGGCTACTGTATAATCTCTACAGTCCTCCGCTCCACCAACTGAGCTATCGAAGGTGGAGCGCAGGCGAATTTGTGTGAATAAGCTAGCAAATGGGAATGTTAACAAGAGTTTATT
>MU528344.1:340672-423112 GCA_024362625.1 Silurus asotus
TAAATCCTTTTATGCTCACTCCAATCAGGCTCCCATTGTGGAAACAAGAATAAACTAACATTAGAATAAAGGAAAAATTCGCCTTCAAGCCGGATTTAAACCAGCGACCTAAGGATGGCTACTATACAACTTCTACAGTCCTCCGCTCTACCAACTGAGCTATCGAAGGTGGCGCGCAGGCTGACTTGTGTGAATGAGCTAGCAAATGGGAGTGTTAATGAGAGTTTATTTTAATTAGGCTATTGCAGCAATTGGCACAAAGTGTTTGAAAGCAACCCGTGTCAATGGTGACCATATACGGTGTCATTGTCTAAGTGTTTACACGCAACCCGTGTCAATAGTGACCATATACATTGTCATTGTCTAGGCACCAATGGGCATAAGAGTCATTGCCCTCAGTCCGCATAGATAATGCAGGTAATGACTGCAACCAGCCGCTAGAGAGTTATTAAGTTTAGCAGCTCCCTGGTGGTCTAGTGGCTAGGATTCGGTGCTCTCAACGCCATGTCCTGGGTTTGATTCCCGGTCAGGGAATTAAAACCTTTTATGCTCATTTGAATCAGGCTCCCATTGTGGAAACAAGAATAAACTAACATTACAATTAAGTAAAAATTCTCCTTCGAGCCAGAAACAACAATAAACTAACATTAGAATACAGGAAAAATTCTCCTTCGAGCCGGATTTGAACCAGCGACCTAAGGATGGCTACTGTACAACCTCTACAGTCCTCCGCTCTACCAACTGAGCTATCGAAGGTGGAGTGCAGGCTGATTTGTGTGAATGAGCTAGCTAATGGGAATGTTAACAAGAGTTTATTTTAATAAGGCTATTGCAGCAATTGGCACAAAGTGTTTACATGCAACCCGTGTCAATAGTGACCATATACATTGTCATTGTCTAGGCACCAATGGGCATAAGAGTCATTGCCCTCAGTCCGCATAGATAATGCAGGTAATGACTGCAACCAGCCGCTAGAGAATTATTAAGTTTAGCAGCTCCCTGGTGGTCTAGTGGCTAGGATTCGGTGCTCTCAACGCCATGTCCTGGGTTTGATTCCCGGTCAGGGAATTAAATCCTTTTATGCTCATTTGAATCAGGCTCCCATTGTGGAAACAAGAATAAACTAACATTACAATTAAGGAAAAATTCTCCTTCGAGCCAGAAACAACAATAAACTAACATTAGAATACAGGAAAAATTCTCCTTCGAGCCGGATTTGAACCAGCGACCTAAGGATGGCTACTGTACAAGCTCTACAGTCCTCCGCTCTACCAACTAAGCTATCAAAGGTGAAGCGCAGGCTAATTTGTGTGAATGAGCGAGCAAATGGGAATGTTAACAAGAGTTTATTCGAATTAGGCTATTGCAGCAATTGGCACAAAGTGTCTAGGAAAGATTCTTCTTTGAGCCAGAAACAAGAATAAACTAACATTAGAATAAAGGAAAAATTCTCCTTCGAGCCGGATTCGACCCAGCAACCTAAGGATGGCTACTGTACAACCTCTACAGTCCTATGCTCTACCAACTGAGCTATTGAAGGTGGAGCGCAGGCTAATTTGTGTGAATGAGCTAGCAAATGGGAATGTTAACAAGAGTTTTTTCGAATTCGGCTATTGCAGCAATTGGCACAAAGTGTCTAAAAGCAACCCGTGTCAATAGTGACAATATACATTGTCATTGTCTATGCAACAATTGGCATACGAGTCATTGCCCTCAGTCCGCATAGATAATGCGGTAATGACTGCGACCAGACGCTAGAGGACTATCCAGCTCAGCAGCTCCCTGGTGGTCTAGTGGCTAGGATTCGCCGCTCTCACCGCCGCGGCCCGGGTTCGATTCCCGGTCAGGGAATTTAAATGCTTTGATGCTCACTCGAATCAGGCTTCCATTGTGGAAACAAGAATAAACTAACATTAGAATAAAGTAAAAATTCTCCTTCGAGCCAGATTCGAACCAGCGACCTAAGGATGGCTACTGTACAAGCTCTACAGTCCTCTGCTCTACCAACTGAGCTATCGAAGGTGGAGCGCTGCCTGATCTGTGTGAATGAGCTAGCAAATCGGAATGTTAACAAGAGTTTATTCTAATTGGGCTATTGCAGCAATTGGAACAAAATGTCTAAAAGCAACCCGTGACCATATACATTGTCATTGTATAGGCACCAATGGGCATAAGAGTCATTGCCCTCAGTCCGCATAGATAATGAGGTAATGACTTTGACCAGCCGCTAGAGAATTATCGAGTTTAGCAGCTCCCTGGTGGTCTAGTGGCTAGGATTCGGCGCTCTCACCGCCGCGGCCCGGGTTCGATTCCCGGTCAGGGAATTAAATCCTTTTATGCTCATTTAAATCATGCTCCCATTGTGGAAACAAGCATAAACTAACATTAGAATAAAGTAAAGATTCTCCTTCGAGCCAGAAACAAGAATAAACTAACATTAGAATAAAGGAAAAATTCTCCTTGTAGACGGATTTGAACCAGTGACCTAAGGATGGCTAATGTACAACCTCTACAGTCCTCTGCTCTACCAACTGAGCTATCGAAGGTGGAGCGCAGGCGAATTTGTGTGAATAAGCTAGCAAATGGGAATGTTAACAAGAGTTTATTCTAATTAGGCTATTGCAGCAACTGGAACAAAGTGTCTAAAAGCAACCTGTGTCAATAGTGACCATACACATTGTCATTGTCTAGGCACCAATGGGCATAACAGTCATTGCCCTAAGTCCGCATAGATAATGCGGTAATGACTGCGACCAGCAGCTAGAGAATTATCGAGTTTAGCAGCTCCCTGGTGGTCTAGTGGCTAGGATTCGGCGCTCTCACCGCCGCAGCCCGGGTTCGATTCCCGGTCAGGGAATTAAATCCTTTTATGCTCATTTAAATCACGCTCCCATTGTGGAAACAAGCATAAACTAACATAACAATAAAGGAAAAATTCTCCTTCGAGCCAGAAACAAGAATAAACTAACATTAGAATAAAGGAAAAATTCTCCTTCGAGCCGGATTCGAACCAGCGACCTAAGGATGGCTACTGTACAAGCTCTACAGTCCTCTGTTCTACCAACTGAGCTATCGAAGGTGGAGCGCAGGCGCATTTGTGTGAATGAGCTAGCAAATGGGAATGTTACCAAAAGTTTATTCGAATTAGGCTATTGCAGCAATTGGCACAAAGTGTCTAAAAGCAACCCGTGTCAATAGTGACCATATACATTGTCATTGTCTAGGCACCAATGGGCATAAGAGTCATTGCCCTCAGTCCGCATAGAAAATGCGGTAATGACTGCGACCAGCCGCTAGAGAATTATCGAATTTAGCAGCTCCCTGGTGGTCTAGTGGCTGGGATTCGGTGCTTTCAACTCCACGGCCTGGGATCGATCCCCGGTAAGGGAACTAAATCCTTTTATGCTCATTTGAATCAGGCTGACATTGTGGAAATAAGAATTAACTAACATTAGAATAAAGAAAAAATTATCTTGCGAGCCAGATTCAAACCAGCGACCTAAGGATGGCTACTATACAACTTCGACTGTCTTCCACTCTACCAACTGAGCTATCGAAGGTGGAGCGCAGGCTAATTTGTGTGAATGAGCTAGCAAATGGGAATGTTAACAAGAGTTTATTCGAATTAGGCTATTGCAGCAATTGGCACAAAGTGTCTGAAAGCAACCCGTGTCAATAGTGACCATATACATTGTCATTGTCTATGCAACAATTGGCATAAGAGTCATTGCCCTCAGTCCACATAGATAATGCGGTAATGACTGCGACCAGACGCTAGAGGACTATCAAGCTCAGCAGCTCCCTGGTGGTCTAGTGGCTAGGATTCGGCGCTCTCACTGCCGCGGGCCCGGTTCGATTCCCGGTCAGGGAATAAAATTATTTTATGTTAATTTGAATCAGGCTCCCATTGTGGAAACAAGAATAAACTAACATTAGAATAAAGGAAAAATTCTCCTTCGAGCCGGATTCGAAGCAGCGACCTAAGGATGGCTACTGTACAAGCTCTACAGTCCTCTGTTCTACCAACTGAGCTATCGAAGGTGGAGCGCAGGCGCATTTGTGTGAATGAGCTAGCAAATGGGAATGTTACCAAAAGTTTATTCGAATTAGGCTATTGCAGCAATTGGCACAAAGTGTCTAAAAGCAACCCGTGTCAATAGTGACCATATACATTGTCATTGTCTAGGCAACAATGGGCATAAGAGTCATTGCCATCAGTCCGCATAGATAATGCGGTAATGACTGCGACCATACGCTCGAGGACTTTTGAGCTCAGCAGCTCCCTGGTGGTCTAGTGTCTAGGATTCGGCGCTCTCACAGCCGCGGCCCGGGTTCGATTCCCGGTCAGGGAATTTAAATCCTTTTATGCTCACTCGAATCAGGCTCCCATTGTGGAAACAAGAATAAACTAACATTAGAATTAAGGAAAAATTCTCCTTCGAGCCGGATTCGAACCAGCGACCTAAGGATGGCTACTGTACAACCTCTACAGTCCTCCGCTCTACCAACTGAGCTATCGAAGGTTGAGCGAAGTCTAATTTGTGTGAATGAGCTAGCAAATGGGAATGTTAACAAGAGTTTATTCGAATTAGGCTATTGCAGCAATTGGCACAAAGTGTCTAAAAGCAACCCGTGTCAATAGTCACCATATACATTGTCATTGTCTGGGCAACAATTGGCATAAGAGTCATTGCCTTTAGTCCGCATAGATAATGCGGTAATGACTGCGACCAGACGCTAGAGGACTATCGAGCTGGGCAGATCCCTGGTGGTCTAGTGGCTAGGATTCGGTGCTCTCAACTCCACGGCCCAGGTTCGATTCCCAGTCAGGGAATTTAAATCCTTTTATGCTCACTCGAATCAGGCTTCCATTGTGGAAACAAGAATAAACTAACATTAAAATATTGGAAAAATTCTCCTTCGAGCCAGAAACAAGAATAAACTAACATTAGAATAAAGGAAAAATTCTCCTTCGAGCTGGATTCGAACCAGCGACCTAAGGATGGCTACTGTACAAGCTCTACAGTCCTCCGCTCTACCAACTGAGCTATCGAAGGTGGAGCGCAAGGGAATTTGTGTGAATGAGCTAGCAAATGGGAATGTTAACAAGAGTTTATTCGAATTAGGCTATTGCAGCAATTGGCACAAGGTGTCTAAAAGCAACCCGAGTCAATAGTGACCATATACATTGTCATTGTCTAGGCACCAATGGGCATAAGAGTCATTGCCCTCAGTCGCATAGATAATGCAGGTAATGACGGCAACCAGCCGCTAGAGAACTTTCAAATTTAGCAGCTCCCTGGTGGTCTAGTGGCTGGGATTCGGTGCTCTCACCGATGCGGCCCCGGTTCGATTGCCGGTCAGGGAATAAAATTATTTTATGTTAATTTGAATCAGGTTCCCATTGTGGAAACAAGAATAAACTAACATTAGAATAAAGGAAAAATTCTCCTTCGAGCCGGATTCGAAGCAGCGACCTAAGGATGGCTACTGTACAAGCTCTACAGTCCTCTGCTTTACCAACTGAGCTATCGAAGGTGGAGCGCAGGCTGATTTGTGTGAATGAGCTAGCAAATGGGAATGTTAACAAGAATTTATTCTAATTAGGCTATTGCAGCATTTGGCACAAAGTGTTTACACGCAACCCGTGTCAATAGTGACCATATACATTGTCATTGTCTAGGCACCAATGGGCATAAGAGTCATTGCCCTCAGTCCGCATAGATAATGCGGTAATGACTGCAAACAGCCGCTAGAGACTTAACTTGTTTAGCAGCTCCCTGGTGGTCTAGTGGCTGGGATTCGGTGCTCTCAATGCCACGGGCTGGGTTTAATTCCCGGTCAGGGAATTAAATCCTTTTATGCCTATTTGAATCAGGCTCCCATTGTGGAAACAAGAATAAACTAAAATAACAATAAAGGAAAAATTCTCCTTCAAGCCAGAAACAAGAATAAACTAACATTAGAATAAAGGAAAAAGTCTTCTTCGAGCCGGAGTTGAACTAGCGACCTAAGGATGGCTACTGTACAACCTCTACAGTCCTCCGTTCTACCTACTGAACTATTGAAGGTGGAGCGCAGGCGAATTTGTGTGAATGAGCTAGCAAATGGGAATGTTACCAAGAGTTTATTCGAATTAGGCTATTGCAGCAATTGGAACAAAGTGTCTAAAAGCAACCCGGGTCAATAGTGACCATATACATTGTCATTGTCTAGGCACCAATGGGCATAAGAGTCATTTCCCTCAGTCCGCATAGATAATGCGGTAATGACTGCGACCAGCCGCTAGAGAATTATCGAGTTTAGCAGCTCCCTGGTGGTCTAGTGGCTGGGATTCGGTGCTCTCAACTCCACGGCCTGGGATCGATTTTCGGTCAGGGAATTAAATCCTTTTATGCTCATTTGAATCAGGCTGCCATTGTGGAAAAAAGAATTAACTAACATTAGAATAAAGGAAAAATTCTCTTGCGAGCCAGATTCAAACCAGCGACCTAAGGATGGCTACTATACAACTTCTACAGTCCTCCACTCTACCAAGTGAGCTATCGAAGGTGGAGCGCAGGCTAATTTGTGTGAATGAGCTAGCAAATGGGATTGTTAACAAGAGTTTATTCGAATTAGGCTATTGCAGCAATTGGAACAAAGTGTCTAAAAGCAATCCGTGTCAATAGTGACCATATACATTGTCATTGTCTATGCAACAATTGGCATAAGAGTCATTGCCCTCAGTTCGCATAGATAATGCGGTAATGACTGCGACCAGACGCTAGAGGACTATCGAGCTCACCAGCTCCCTGGTGGTCAAGTGGCTAGGATTCGGTGCTCTCACCGCCGCGGCCCGGGTTCGATTCCCGGTCAGGTAATTTAAATCCTTTTATGCTCACTCGAATGAGGCTCCCATTGTGGAAACAAGAATAAACTAACATTAGAATAATGGAAAAAATCTCCTTCAAACCAGAAACAAGAATAAACTAACATTAGAATAAAGGAAAAATTCTCCTTCGAGCCGGATTCGAACCAGCGACCTAAGGATGGCTACTGAACAAGCTCTACAGTCCTCCGCTCTACCAACTGAGCTATCGAAGGTGGAGCGCAGGCGAATTTGTGTGAATAAGCTAGCAAATGGGAATGTTAACAAGAGTTTATTCTAATTAGGCTATTGCAACAATTGGAACAAAGTGTCTTAAAGCAACCCGTGTCAATAGTGACCATATACATTGTCATTGTCTAGGCACCAATGGGCATAAGAGTCATTGCCCTCAGTCCGCATAGATAATGCGATAATGACTGCGACCAGCCGCTAGAGAATTATCGAATTTAGCAGCTCCCTGGTGGTCTAGTGGCTGGGATTCGGTGCTCTCAACTCCACGGCCTGGGATCGATCCCCGGTAAGGGAACTAAATCCTTTTATGCTCATTTGAATCAGGCTGACATTGTGGAAATAAGAATTAACTAACATTAGAATAAAGGAAAAATTATCTTGCGAGCCAGATTCAAACCAGCAACCTAAGGATGGCTACTATACAACTTCTACAGTCCTCCGCTCTACCAACTGAGCTATCGAAGGTGAAGCGCAGGCTAATTTGTGTGAATGAGCTAGCAAATGCGAAGGTTAACAAGAGTTTATTCGAATTAGGCTATTGCAGCAATTGGCACAAAGTGTCTGAAAGCAACCCGTGTCAATAGTGACCATATACATTGTCATTGTCTATGCAACAATTGGCATAAGAGTCATTGCCCTCAGTCCACATAGATAATGCGGTAATGACTGCGACCAGACGCTAGAGGACTATCGCGCTCAGCAGCTCCCTGGTGGTCTAGTGGCTAGGATTCGGCGCTCTCACCGCCGCGGCCCGGGTTCGATTCCCGGTCAGGGAATTTAAATCCTTTTATGCTCATTCCAATCAGGCTCCCATTGTGGAAACAATAATAAACTAACATTAGAATAATGGAAAAATTCTCCTTCGAGCCAGAAACAAGAATAAACTTACATTAGAATAAAGGAAAAATTCTCCTTCGAGCCGGATTCGAACCAGCGACCTAAGGATGGCTACTATACAACTTCTACAGTCCTCCGCTTTACCAACTGAGCTATCGAAGGTGAAGCGCAGGCTAATTTGTGTGAATGAGCTAGCAAATAGGAAGGTTAACAAGAGTTTATTCGAATTAGGCTATTGCAGCAATTGGCACAAAGTGTCTGAAAGCAACCCGTGTCAATAGTGACCAGGCACCAATAGGCTTAAGAGTCATTGCCCTCATTCCGCATAGATAATGCGGTAATGACTGCAAACAGCCGCTAGAGACTTAACTTGTTTAGCAGCTCCCTGGTGGTCTAGTGGCTGGGATTCGGTGCTCTCAATGCCACGGCCTGGGTTTAATTCCCGGTCAGGGAATTAAATCCTTTTATGCCTATTTGAATCAGGCTCCCATTGTGGAAACAAGCATAAACTAACTCAACAATAAAGGAAAAATTCTCCTTCGAGCCAGAAACAAGAATAAACTTACATTAGAATAAAGGAAAAATTCTCCTTCGAGCCGGATTCGAACCAGCGACCTAAGGATGGCTATTGTACAAGCTCTACAGTCCTCTGCTCTACCAACTGAGCTATCGAAGGTATAGCGCAGGCTGATTTGTGTGAATGAGCGAGCAAATGGGAATGTTAACAAGAGTTTATTCTAATTAGGCTATTGCAACAATTGGAACAAAGTGTCTAAAAGCAACCCGTGTCAATAGTGACCATATACATTGTCATTGTCTAGGCACCAATGGGCATAAGAGTCATTGCCCTCAGTCCGCATAGATAATGCGGTAATGACTGCGACCAGCCGCTAGAGAATTATCGAATTTAGCAGCTCCCTGGTGGTCTAGTGGCTAGGATTTGGTGCTCCCAACTCCACGGCCTGGGATCGATCCCCGGTAAGGGAACTGAATCCTTTTATGCTCATTTGAATCAGGCTGACATTGTGGAAATAAGAATTAACTAACATTAGAATAAAGGAAAAATTATCTTGCGAGCCAGATTCAAACCAGCAACCTAAGGATGGCTACTATACAACTTCTACAGTCCTCCGCTCTACCAACTGAGCTATCGAAGGTGGAGCGCAGGCTAATTTGTGTGAATGAGCTTGCAAATGGGAATGTTAACAAGAGTTTATTCGAATTAGGCTATTGCAGCAATTGGCACAAAGTGTCTGAAAGCAACCCGTGTCAATAGTGACCATATACATTGTCATTGTCTATGCAACAATTGGCATAAGAGTCATTGCCCTCAGTCCACATAGATAATGCGGTAATGACTGCGACCAGACGCTAGAGGACTATCGAGCTCAGCAGCTCCCTGGTGGTCTAGTGGCTAGGATTCGGCGCTCTCACCGCCGCGGCCCTGGTTCGATTCCCGGTCAGGGAATTTAAATCCTTTTATGCTCACTCCAATCAGGCTCCCATTGTGGAAACAATAATAAACTAACATTAGAATAATGGAAAAATTCTCCTTCGAGCCAGAAACAAGAATAAACTTACATTAGAATAAAGGAAAAATTCTCCTTCGAGCCGGATTCGAACCAGCGACCTAAGGATGGCTACTATACAACTTCTACAGTCCTCCGCTCTACCAACTGAGCTATCAAAGGTGAAGCGCAGGCTAATTTGTGTGAATGAGCTAGCAAATGGGAAGGTTAACAAGAGTTTATTCGAATTAGGCTATTGCAGCAATTGGCACAAAGTGTCTGAAAGCAACCCGTGTCAAAAGTGACCATATACATTGTCATTGTCTATGCAACAATTGGCATAAGAGTCATTGCCCTCAGTCCACATAGATAATGCGGTAATGACTGCGACCAGACGCTAGAGGACTATCGAGCTCACCAGCTCCCTGGTGGTCTAGTGGCTAGGATTCGGCGCTCTCACCGCCGCGGCCCGGGTTCGATTCCTGGTCAGGGAATTTAAATCCGTTTATGCTCACTCGAATGAGGCTCCCATTGTGGAAACAAGAATAAACTAACATTAGAATAATGGAAAAAATCTCCTTCGAGCCAGAAACAAGAATAAACTAACATTAGAATAAAGGAAAAATTCTCCTTCGAGCCGGATTCGAACCAGCGACCTAAGGATGGCTACTGAAGAAGCTCTACAGTCCTCCGCTCTACCAACTGAGCTATCGAAGGTGGCGCGCAGGCGTATTTGTGTGAATGAGCTAGCAAATGGGAATGTTAACAAGAGTTTATTCTAATTAGGCTATTGCAGCAATTGGAACAAAGTGTCTAAAAGCAACCCGTGTCAATAGTGACCATGTACATTGTCATTGTCTAGGCACCAATGGGCATAAGAGTCATTGCCCTCAGTCCGCATAGATAATGCGGTAATGACTGCGACCAGCTGCTAGAGAATTATCGAGTTTAGCAGCTCCCTGGTGGTCTAGTGGCTGGTATTCGGTGCTCTCAACTCCACGGCCTGGGATCGATTCCCGGTCAGGGAATTAAATCCTTTTATACTCATTTGAATCAAGCTGCCATTGTGGAAACAAGCATAAACTAACATTAGAATAATGGAAAAATTCTCCTTCGAGCCAGAAACAAGAATAAACTTACATTAGAATAAAGGAAAAATTCTCCTTCGAGCCGGATTCGAACCAGCGACCTAAGGATGGCTACTGTACAACCTCTACAGTCCTCCGCTCTACCAACTGAGCCATCGAAGGTGGAGCGCAGGTTGATTTGTGTAAATGAGCTAGCAAATGGGAATGTTAACAAGAGTTTGTTCTAATTAGGCTATTGAAGCAATTGGAACAAAGTGTCTAAAAGCAACCCGTGTCAATAGTGACCATATACATTGTCATTGTCTAGGCACCAATGGGCATGAGAGTCATTGCCCTCAGTCCGCATAGATAATGCGGTAATGACTGCAAACAGCCGCTAGAGACTTATCGCGTTTAGCAGCTCCCTGGTGGTCTAGTGGCTGGGATTCGGTGCTCTCAATGCCACGGCCTGGGTTTAATTCCCGGTCAGGGAATTAAATCCTTTTATGCCTATTTGAATCAGGCTCCCATTGTGGAAACAAGAATAAACTAAAATAACAATAAAGGAAAAATTCTCCTTCGAGCCAGAAACAAGAATAAACTAACATTAAAATAAAGGAAAAATTATCCTTCGAGCCGGATTCGAACCAGCGACCTAAGGATGGCTACTGTACAACCTCTACAGTCCTGCCCCCTACCAACTGAGCTATCGAAGGGGGAGCGCAGGCGAATTTGTGTGAATGAGCTAGCAAATGGGAATGTTAACAAGAGTTTATTCGAATTAGGCTATTGCAGCAATTGGAACAAAGTGTCTAAAAGCAACCCGGGTCAATAGTGACCATATACATTGTCATTGTCTAGGCACCAATGGGCATAAGAGTCATTTCCCTCAGTCCACATAGATAATGCGGTAATGACTGCGACCAGCCGCTAGAGAATTATCGAGTTTAGCAGCTCCCTGGTGGTCTAGTGGCTAGAATTCGGTGCTCTCACCGATGCGGCCCCGGTTCGATTCACGGTCAGGGAATAAAATCCTTTTATGTTAATTTGAATCAGGCTCCCATTGTGGAAACAAGAATAAACTAACATTAGAATAAAGGAAAAATTCTCCTTCGAGCCGGATTCGAACCAGCGACCTAAGGAAGGCTACTGTACAAGCTCTACAGTCCTCCGCTCTACCAACTGAGCTATCGAAGGCGGAGTGCAGGCGGATTTGTGTGAATGAGCTAGCAAATGGGAATGTTAACAAAAGTTTATTCGAATTAGGCTATTGCAGCAATTGGCACAAGGTGTCTAAAAGCAACCCGAATCAATAGTGACCATATACATTGACATTGTCTAGGCACCAATGGGCATAAGAGTCATTGCCCTCAGTCGCATAGATAATGCAGGTAATGACTGCAACCAGCCGCTAGAGAACTTTCGAGTTTAGCAGCTCCCTGGTGGTCTAGTGGCTGGGATTCGGTGCTCTTACCGATGCGGCCCCGGTTCGATTCCCGGTCAGGGAATTAAATCCTTTTATGCTCATTTAAATCATGCTCCTATTGTGGAAACAAGCATAAACTAACATTAGAATAAAGTAAAGATTCTCCTTAGAGCCAGAAACCAGAATAAACTAACATTAGAATAAAGGAAAAATTCTCCTTCAAGCCAGATTCGAACCAGCGACCTAAAGATGGCTACTGTACAAGCTCTACAGTCCTCCGCTCTACCAACTGAGCTATCGAAGGCGGAGTGCAGGCGGATTTGTGTGAATGAGCTAGCAAATGGGAATGTTAACAAGAGTTTATTCGAATTAGGCTATTGCAGCATTTGGCACAAGGTGTCTAAAAGCAACCCGTGTCAATAGTGACCATATACATTGTCATTGTCTAGGCACCAATGGGCATAAGAGTCATTGCCATCAGTCCGCATAGATAATGCGGTAATGACTGCGACCATACGTTAGAGGACTTTTGAGCTCAGCAGCTCCCTGGTGGTCTAGTGGCTGGGATTTGGTGCTCTCAACGCCACGGCCTGGGTTTGATTCCTGGTCAGGGAATTAAATACTTTTATGCTCATTTGAATCAGGCTCCCATTGTGGAAACAAGAGTAAACTAACATAACAATAAAGGAAAAATTCTCCTTCAAGCCAGAAACAAGAATAAACTAACATTAGAATAAAGGAAAAATTCTCCTTCGAGCCGGATTTGAACCAGCGACCTAAGGATGGCTACTGTACAATCTCTACAGTCCTCCGCTCTACCAACTGAGCTATCGAAGGTGGAGCGCAGGTTGATTTGTGTGAATGAGCTAGCAAATGGGAATGTTAACAAGAGTTTATTCTAATTAGGCTATTGCAGCATTTGGCACAAAGTGTTTACACGCAACCCGTGTCAATAGTGACCATGTACATTGTCATTGTCTAGGCACCAATTGGCATAAGAGTCATTGCCCTCAGTCCGCATAGATAATGCAGTTATGACTGCGACCAGAGGCTAGAGAATTAGCGAGTTCAGCAGCTCCCTGGTGGTCTAATGTCTGGGATTCGGTGCTCTCACCGCCACGACCTGGGTTCGATTCCCGGTCAGGGAATTTAATCCTTTTATGCTCATTTAAATCCTGCTTCCATTGTGGAAACAAGAATAAACTAACATTAGAATAAACTAAAGATTCTCCTTCGAGCCAGAAACAAGAATAAACTAACATTAGAATAAAGGAAAAATTGTGCTTCGAGCCAGATTCGAACGAGCGACCGAAGGATGGCTACTGTACAAGCTCTACAGTCCTCCACTCTACCAACTGAGCCATCGAAGGTGGAGCGAAGGCTGATTTGTGTGAATGAGCTAGCAAATGGGAGTGTTAACAAGAGTTTATTCTAATTAGGCTATTGCAGCAATTGGAACAAAGTGTCTAAAAGCAACCCCTGTCAATAGTGACCATATACATTGTCATTGTCTAGGCACCAATGGGCATAAGAGTCATTGCCCTCAGTCCGCATAGATAATGCGGTAATGACTGCGACGAGCCGCTAGACACTTATCGCGTTTAGCAGCTCCCTGGTGCTCTAGTGGCTGGGATTCGGTGCTCTCAACGCCACGGCCTGGAATTGATTCCCGGTAAGGGAATTAAATCCTTTTATGCTCATTTGAATCAGGCTCCCATTGTTGAAACAAGAATAAACTAACATTACAATAAAGGAAAAATTCTCCTTCTAACCAGAAACAACAATAAACTAACATTAGAATAAAGGAAAAACTCTCCTTCGACCCGGATTTGAACCAGCGACCTAAGGATGGCTACTGTACAACTTCTACAATCCACCGCTCTACCAACTAAGCTATAGAAGGTGGAGCGCAGGCTGATTTGTGTGAATGAGCTAGCAAATGGGAATGTTAACAAGGGTTTATTCTAATTAGGCTATTGCAGCAATTGGCACAAAGTGTTTACAAGCAACCCGTGTCAATAGTGACCATATACATTGTCATTGTCTAGGCACCAATGGGCATAAGAGTCATTGCCCTCAGTCCGCATAGATAATGCAGGCAATGACTGCAACCAGCCGCTAGAGAATTATCAAGTTCAGCAGCTCCCTGTTGGTCTAGTGGCTGGGATTCGGCGCTCTCACCGACGTGGCCTCGGTTCGATTCCCGGTCACGGAATTAAATCTTTTTATGTTAATTTGAATCAGGCGCCCATTGTGGAACCAAGAATAAACTAACATTACAATGTAGGAAAGATTCTTCATTGAGCCAGAAACAAGAATAAACTAACATTAGAATAAAGGAAAAATTCTCCATCGAGCCGGATTCGAACCAGCGACCTAAGGATGGCTACTGTACAAGCTTTACAGTCCTTCGCTCTACCAACTGAGCTATCGAAGGTGGAGCGCAGGCTGAGTTGTCTGAATGAGCTAGCAAATGGGAATGTTAACAAGAGTTTATTTTAATTAGGCTATTGCAGCAACTGGCACAAAGTGTCTAAAAGCAACCCGTGTCAATAGTGACCATATACATTGTCATTGTCTAGGCAACAATTGGCATAAGAATCATTGCCCTCAGTCCGCATAGATAATGCGGTAATGACTGCGACCAGACGCTAGAGGAATATCAAGCTCAGCAGCTCCCTGGTGGTCTAGTGGCTAGGATTCGGCGCTCTCACCGCCGCGGCCAGGGTTTGATTTCCGGTCAGGGAATTTAAAGCCTTTTATGTTAATTTGAATCAGGCTCCCATTGTGAAAAGAAGAATAAACTAACATTAGAATTAAGGAAAAAGTCTCCTTCGAGCCGGATTCGAATCAGCGACCTAAGGATGGCTACTGTACAACTTCTACAGTCCTCCACTCTACCAACTGAGCTATCGAAGGTGGAACACAGGCTGATTTGTGTGAATGAGCTAGCAAATAGGAATGTTTCCAAGAGTTTATTCTAATTAGGCTATTGCAGCAATTGGCACAAAGTGTCTAAAAACAACTCGTGTCAATAGTGAACATATACATTGTCATTGTCTAGGCACCAATGGGCATAAGAGTCATTGCCCTCAGTCCGCATAGATAATGCGGTAATGACTGCGAGCAGCCGCTAGAGACTTATCGCGTTTAGCAGCGCCCTGGTGGTCTAGTGGCTGGGGTTTGGTGCTCTCAATGCCACGCCCTGGGTTCGATTCCCGGTCATGGAATTAAATCCTTTTATGCTCATTTGAATCAGGCTCTCATTGTGGAAACAAGAACAAACTAACATCAGAATAAAGGAAAAATTCTCCTTCGAGCCAGAAACATGAATAAACTAACATTAGAATAAAGGAAAAATTATCCTTCGAGCCGGATTCGAACCAGCGACCTAAGGATGGCTACTGTACAACCTCTACAGTCCTGCGCTCTACCAACTGAGCTATCGAAGGGGGAGCGCAGGCGAATTTGTGTGAATCAGCTAGCAAATGGGAATGTTAACAAGAGTTAATTCTAATTAGGCTATTGCAGCAATTGGCACAAAGTGTTTACACGCAACCCTTGTCAATAGTGACCATATACATTGTCATTGTCTAGGCAACAATTGGCATAAGAGTCATTGCCCTCAGTCCGCATAGATAATGCGGTAATGACTGCGACCAGCCGCTAGAGAATTATCGGGCTCAGCAGCTCCCAGGTGGTCTCGTGGCTAGGATTCGGTGCTCTCACCGCCGCGGCCCGGGTTCGATTCCCGGTCATGGAATTAAATCCTTTTATGCTCATTTGAATCAGGCTCCCATTGTGGAAACAAGAACAAACTAACATCAGAATAAAGGAAAAATTCTCCTTCGAGCCAGAAACATGAATAAACTAACATTAGAATAAAGGAAAAATTATCCTTCGAGCCGGATTCGAACCAGCGACCTAAGGATGGCTACTGTACAACCTCTACAGTCCTGCGCTCTACCAACTGAGCTATCGAAGGGGGAGCGCAGGCAAATTTGTGTGAATGAGCTAGCAAATGGGAATGTTAACAAGAGTTTATTCTAATTAGGCTATTGCAGCAATTGGCACAAAGTGTTTACACGCAACCCGTGTCAATAGTGACCATATACATTGTCATTGTCTAGGCAACAATTAGCATAAGAGTCATTGCCCTCAGTCCGCATAGATAATGCGGTAATGACTGCGAACAGACGCTAGAGGATTATCGGGCTCAGCAGCTCCCAGGTGGTCTCGTGGCTAGGATTCGGTGCTCTCACCGCCGCGGCCCTGGTTTGATTCCCGGTCAGGGAATAAAATCCTTTTATGTTAATTTGAATCAGGCTCCCATTGTGGAAACAAGAAAAAACTAACATTAAAATAAAGGAAAAATTCTCCTTGAGCCAGATTTGAACCAACAACCTAAGGATGGCTACTGTACAAGCTCTACAGTCTTCCGCTCTACCAACTGAGCTATCGAAGGTGGAGTGCAGGCTGATTTGTGTGAATGAACTAGCAAATGGGAATGTTAACAAGAGTTTATTGTAATTAGGCTATTGCAGCAATTGGCACAAAGTGTTTAAACGCAACCCGTGTCAATAGTGAACATGTACATTGTCATTGTCTAGGCACCAATGGGCATAAGAGTCATTGCCCTCAGTCCGCATAGATAATGCAGGTAATGACTGCGACTTGCCGCTAGAGAAATATCAAGCTCAGCAGCTCCCTGGTGGTCTAGTGGCTGGGATTCGGTGCGCTCACCGCCACGGCCTGTTATCGATTCCCGGTCAGGGAATTAAATTCTTTTATGCTCATTTGAATCAGGCTCCCATTGTGGAAACAAGAATAAACTAACATTAGAATAAAGTAAAAATTCTCCTTCGAGCCAGAAACAAGATAAACTAACATTAGAATAAAGGAAAAGTTCTCCTTTAAACCGGATTCTAACCAGCGAACTAAGGATGGCTACTATACAAGCTCTACAGTCCTCTGATCTACCAAATGAGCTATCAAAGGTGAAGCTCAGGCTGATTTGTGTGAATGAGCTAGCAAATGGGAATGTTAACAAGAGTTTATTCTAATTACGCTATTGCAGCAATTGGCACAAAGTGTCTAAAAGCAACCTGTGTCAATAGTGACCATATACAGTGTCATTGTCTAGGCACCAATGGGCATAAAAGTCATTGCCCTCAGTCCGCATAGATAATGCGGTAATCACTGCGACCAGCCGCTAGAGGATTATTGAGCTCAGCAGCTCCCTGGGTGGTCTAGTGGCTAGGTTTCGGCGCTCATACCGCCGCGGCCAGGGCTTGATTCCCCGGTCAGGGAATTAAATCCTTTTATGCTCACCTGAATCATGCTCCCATCATGGAAACAAGAATAAACTATCATTAGAATTAAGAAAAAATTCTTCTTCGAGCCGGATTCGAACCAGCGACCTAAGGATGGTTACTGTATAAGCGCTACAGTCCTCCGCTCTACCAACCGAGCTTTTGAAGCCAGAGCACAGGCTGATTTGTGTGAATGAGCTAGCAAATGGTAATGTTAACAAGAGTTTATTCGAGTTAGGCTATTGCAGCAATTGGCACAAAGTGTTTACAAGTAACCCTTGTCAATAGTGACCATATACATTGTCATTGTCTCGGCATCGATGGGCATAAGAGTCATTGCCCTCAGTCCGCATAGATAATGCGGTAATGACTGCGAAAATACGCTAGAGAATTATCGAGTTCAGCAGCTCCCTGATGGTCTAGTGGCTGGGATTTGGTGTTTTCACCGCTGCAGCCTGGGTTTGATTCCCGGTCAGGGAATTAAATCCTTTTATGCTCACTTGAATCAGGCTCCCATTGTGGAATAAAAAGATTAACCTAAAAATCAAATAAAGGAAAAATTCTCCTTCTAGCCGGATTCAAAACCAGCGACTTAAGGATGGCTACTGTACAAGCTCTACAGTCCTTCCCTCTACCAACTGAGCTATTGAAGGTGGAATGCAGGCTGATTTGTGTAAATGAGCTAGCAAATGGGAATGTTAACAAGAGTTTATTCTAATTAGGCTATTGCAGAAATTGTCACAAAGTGTTTAAAAGCAACCCGTGTCAATAGTGACCATATACATGTAAGATAGTAAATATCTGTCAAAGCAGTAAATCCATTAACAGTGTTCATCGCCATGAGGTTTGTAGTCCCTTTTCTGGATAATTTCTTTTGCCAAATTTTGCAACATTGTCTGCTATTCTTCTTCAAGTCTACTAACCATGTTTTGTTGTGTTTTTGTACTTCTTTTTTTGCAGCTTTTGACACACATTAAAACCAGTGACAGTCACAGAGAGAAGATCTTCAAAATCTTTAGCTATTTTACTGACATCTTGTAGAGAAAAAGTGTATCTGGTCATAGATATTTTCTGCTGACTCTGAAATTCAGTCTAAACGCTCTTGGCAGTAATGCCAGTGGGCACTAATGGGCATCGGAGTCATTGCCTTCAGACAGCATAGATAATGGTGTATTGACTGTGACCAGAAATAAAAGAATAAAAGGAATAAAATGGCATAAAAGGAATTAAAATAAACATAACATAAAAGGAATTAAATCCTTTTATGCCATTTGAATCCATCTTCTTCTGCACACCGACAATTCAGTTCTCTTGAGGCATGTAGGAACATCGGCTCTGCTCAGGGAGATATTGAAGATGTCAGTGAAGACATCTGCTAGCTATTTTGCACATTCTTCTTTTGACTTCTGTGAGTTAACTTTGCATAGAATTTTCATCACTTCAAGTCCTAGATATACAGAGCACCTGGTCACTGGGAGGAGGGGTTGTCTTCGTCACTGCCACGTTGTTCTGCACCTCAAACCGGGCGTAGAAGTCATTCAACGCATAAAAGTTACAAGCAGGTTAAATTGTCTTGTAGTTCATGATTACTTGGATGCCCTGCCACATGTGCCATGTGTCTCTGCTGTCCTGGAAGTGACTGCGGATTTACTGCTCTGAAGGCATAGACTCTAGGTTTTAGCAGCACACGCACCTTAGCGGTCATCCATGGCTTCTGGTTGGAGTGCATGGTGATGGTCTTGGAGATGGTCACGTCATTAATGCATTTGCCATGTAGCTGTTCATTGATGATGTGTACTCCTCAAAGTTGATGAAATCGCCATTGGTTGCAGCCTCCTAAACATGTCCCAGTCAGTGCATTCAAAGCAGTCTTGAAGAGCAGACATGGGTCCTGATAGCCAGGTTTTCACCTGCTTTCGAGCTGGTCTTGAACGCTGTTGTAAGATGGTTGAGGTGGGGTGCAGGGCTTCACCCGGTATACGCCCAGGATGTTTGTGTTAATAACATCCAGCGTGTTTTCTCCTCTGGTTGCCCGCATTCCGCTTAAATTTAAGGGGCACATTCCTGAGATGAAATGGTTGAAATCTCCGGTGACAAAAATACAATCAGTCAGGTTGTGTGTTCTGCAGTTTGCTAATGGTCCTATAGAGTACACAGAGTGCCTCCTTAGCATTAGCACTAGTCATCGTATCCCTCAAATTTCTAATGCCTCTACCAAACCTGATATTTGTCACCCTTATTATACTACTCCACTGGATTGTGATACTATCAATAATAGTGACAGCATTGCTTCGTGTTAGTGTGGGTGGGCATAATGTCACCTATTTGTGATTAGTACAGTGACAGTTTTGTTAAGGAGCAGGCACAACGCACCTTAGAATCTCCCTGTGTGTGTTATTTTGTATTATGCAATACAATAAGTTATCCAGAACATTGTGTCATGTGTTGTGCCTTCTCTGCTATTCCAGTTCCCTTTCGCGACAACTCCTGGGGATGTATGGGATGACAACGGCAGATCTCCACGTCTGCACCTTCAGTTCCTCCGAGTGCGCTGCTCCGTTCCAGAGATCCTCCGGGCACGCTGCTCAGTTCCAGAGTTCAACTGACAAAAGGTTGTTGCCAAACACCTCCGGAAGTGCCATCGTACCACCAGGTCCCTCTGAAGGTTTTGCCTCCATGTTCCTCAAAATATGACGTCTCGCCTCCAAGTTCCCTAGAAGGCGACGTCTCGCCTCCAAGTTCCCCATAAGGCAACGTCTCGCCTCCAAGTTCCCCAGAAGGCGACGTCTCACCTCCAAGTTCCCCAGAAGGTGACGTCTTGCCTTCTCCTAGCTCCTCTCCAGGTGACGTCACTTCTTCAAGTTCCTTTGAAGGCGACAAAGCACTTCCAAGTTCCTTTCAGGGTGCTGCCACGCCTCAAGGTACCCCCCTGGGCAACGTCGTGCTTCGAAGCTTCCCTGGAGGCTACGTCACACTTTCAAGCCCCTCCGAAAGCACAGTCACGCTTTAAGTCACCTCCGACAACAACACGGCCCAAGACTACGCAGAAAGCACTGTCAGGCTCCACACGCCTGGTGTGGGTGGTTTTGGGGCGTCAGGTGCTGCCCCTGGAGACCCCCTTGGGGAGAGGGGGGGTAATGCCAGGGATTCACCTGCCACGCTCCCCTTGGTAGCTGTCACGCTGCCTCGTTTTGTCGCTTCCGGCAATAACGAGAGACAGGTGTCTGGTTACCGATTTCCCATATAAGCTCTCATTCCCATCTCACTTGTGTCAGACCTACTCAATGGCTACGGACACCGACCTGGTTCAAGACGGCCAGCATTAATCTCCAGATTACTTGCCTTCCGTGGATTACTTTCCTTCCTGTGGATTAATTTCCTTCCTGTGGGTTACTTTCCTTCCAGTTCAGGACTCCGTTCAGGTGTTGTATTGTGCTGTATGAATGTCAATAAACATGATAGAGCTACTTCCACGTCTGACCCCTGGTCCATACCCTGACATTTACAGTCAACAAAGAGTGTTTGTCATTATGGTTTTGACAATGACAATGACAATCAATTGACAATTGAATTTGGTTCCCCCTTTGAGGTTTCTTCCTCATTACATCTAAGGGAGTTTTTCCTTGCCACAGTCGCCACGGCTTGCTCATAAAATAAACACTCTTCACCTTCACTGTTGATTCCTGTAAAACTGCTTTGAGACAATGTCTGTTGTGAATAGTGCTATAGAAAATAACTTGACCTGACTTGACATATTTGCAAAGGATATTTCTAGCAAAGTAAAATAAATGTCATGATGACAAATCATACACACTTAATTTGATTGAATAAATGTATATTTAAAATGATTCAATTTACAAATATTTGCTAACAGATGAGAAATGTAAATGTTTACATTTAGAGAACATTCATGTTTGTTTGAGGGCTGAGATGACAAAGCTGTTTATAAAGACTTCATCTATAGAGCATGATAAATGTATTTAGTTGACAGTACATCTTAAAATGTACTAAGTTAATCTAATTATTTATTTATAAATAGTTAAATCACCCATAATGTAGTCAAAGCAAAATGAAGACAATCAAGACTGATTCATTCATAAAAATTATTGACATTTAAGTGTAAATAATTTATATTCATAAATTATTTACACTTCGAGGGTGTTGTTATAGCCCAACATCCTGCCGAAAGTGCCCCTGTGTTCCTGGTCTCTGCCGTGGACATCGCTCGGCCTCTGGTCTCCGCCGTGGACGTCGCTCGGCCTCTGGTCTCTATCGTGGACATTGCTCTGCCTCTGGTCTTCGTCGTGGACATCGCTCGGCCTCTGGTCTCCGTCGTGGATCCCCCGTGCCACGCCTCCCTCGGCCGCTGTCAGGGATTCCCTGCCACGCCTCCCTCGGCCGCTGTCAGAGATTCACCCTTCCACGCCCCTCCCTCAGTAGCTGTCACTCTGCCTCATTATCCTGTGCCTGCCTTGACGACCGACAGCTGTGGCTCATCTAGGTTTAGACTATATAAACTCATGTTCTCGAGTCACAGGCTGTCGGTTCTTAAATTGTCATGCTGGTGAATCCCGTGGCTGCTCGACCGCCAGCATTCTCTCTGGTTCAGCTTCCGAACTCCGTTCTGTATGGATTACTTTTAGCTGTTGGAGTAGTGCTTTTAATTCCAGATTCTACTTTCGTTTTAATTACTCGTTTCGAGGGGATACCTTTGTTTGTTTTTCTCCTCGGCATGTGTAAGTGTTTTTTGGTTGGACTATTTTAATAAAGACTATGATTGAGTTATTTCCGCTTCCGCGTAATCGGCCTGACAAGACCTCAGCCTGCGCTTTTGGATCATGTTTAGATATTGCTTCTTTTTTTACCTAAGGAGTTTTAGCCGGCAACGGCGAATGGCACAGTGGATTTTGTTCACCGACAATGTTTTCTGGAAGTATTCCTGAGCCCATGTTGTGATTTCCATTACAGTAGCATTCCTGTATGTGATGCAGTACCATCTAAGGCCCCAAAGATCACGGGCATCCAGTATGGTTTTCTGGTTTTGACCCATACACACAGAGATTGTTCCAGGCTCTCTGAATCTTTGGATAATATTACGCACTGTAGATAGATAGATAGATAGATAGATAGATAGATAGATAGATAGATAGATAGATAGATAGATAGATAGATAGAACTTTATTGTCATTGCATGGTACAGGTACATAGCAACGAAATGCAGTTTGGCATCTACCAGAAGTGCAAAAATTTTGCAGTGGTGCAAAAGTGCAGATAAATATATGGCATATTTACAGCAAGTGATAAATATGTAAACATATGTAAAGTGAATAAATATAAAGTCAGTAACAGTGCAGAGATGTGTGGACATCAATTTAGAGTACAGGAATGGTTCTGAGGCTATGGCATTAAAGAGTGATTAGCAAGTCGAATAAACAGTCTACTATATATAAATATATATATATATATATATATATATGTTTGTGTGTGTGTGTGTGTGTGTGTGTGTGTGTGTGTAAATATATATACACAGGTTATATACACAAATGAATGAAATGTTGGGCAGAATATACAGTAATGATACAGATACATAGATAAAAATAGTGAAGATGTAATGAGTAATAGAAAAACATGTAGTTATGTACATGTATAGTACAAAGGTTATATACAGTGTTCGTTTTGTTTTGTTTTGTAGTGATTAGCGGTCTAGTGTAGAGTTCAGTAGTGTGATGGTGGATGGAAAAAAGCTGTCCCTGAACCTGCTGCTTCTGGTGCGCAAGTATCTCCTTTGTGCTGGAAGGAAGGTAAACAGTTTATGACTGGGATGTGAAGAGTCCTTGATAATGTTGTGAGCTCTGCACAGACATCTGCTGTGGTGAAGGTGTTCAATGGCAGGTAGTTGGGTGCCAGTGATGCGTTGGGTGGTTTTGACCACCCTTTGCAGGGCTTTTCATTCACTCACAGTAGAGCCTCTGTACCATACAGTGATGGAGTTGGTCAGGATTCTCTCAATGATGCAGCGGTAGAAGCTCGTTAAAATCCCCGGGCACAGATGAGCTTTCTTTAGACTTCTCAAGAAGTACAGGCGCTGTTGTGCTTTTTTAACACTAGAATTACTGACTTTTTATTTTCTGGTGCAAGTCCTGAGGTGTGATTCACCCCCGCTGAGATTTTTACAGTTCTTCAGCTCGATTCTCCCCCTGCTTTTGTTGTGCAAACCACCCAACACCTGTGAGACCTGGCACATTTGCATTTGTTTACTGAGACTAAGAGAGCCCAGTGAGTTCAGAGCTTGAATTTAGAGCTTGAACTAGCAGAGTTGTCTTCAGCATTACTGTTAAATTCTGCATATCCTTGTAAAGGACCCTAAGTTGTTGGAGTTTCTCCAGAATGTCCGCCTTATCTTAACGAAGTTGCCAAATCTCCTGTAATGTCATAGGCAGCTTGTCATTGCTTGGTAAACTGTGTGTCTGCCTTTAGTGTAGCCTGGAGATACAGCCAGTTTTGATCTGTTTTCCCTCGAAATTTAAGCTCTCGTGGGTCTCCTGAACTCATTAGACTCTGAGGGAGATGGTGAACTACAGTGTGAACTACCAGTGGCCATTCGACATCGTGCAACCTTTCACTCAGCACTGACCATTCAGCAGAGTCACTCAGCACTGACCATTCAGCAGTGGTCACTCAACAGTCGCCTTTCAGCATGCATTCTGCATCATGCAACCTACTGAACAGCAGCTAAGATAGCAAGAATCACCATATATACGATCAGTTCTATACCCAGTAAAGTTGAGTGTTCTGAATCCTGTAACGTGTTTTAACTGACACGCTGGGGCGAGTACAATCCCCTGATCAGAGTACACCAGATAGTGAAAATCCTAACATTTTGTCCTTCAAGCTGGATAGGAAACCTTCCTAACAATTGGTTGTGATTCTGTCCATTGTGACTGTGTATGTAAGGAAGTGGCATTGCATGACTACAGCACAGTGCTGTGCATAAAAGCATACCGACCCAGGTGGGACAATAATTTCTTCTTCGCATTTTTGAGAACGCACATAAGGATGGCCTCCGTATCACTGCCATGCAGGAAGAACCTCTCCACGCAACAGGCTTTGGCCTGGCTTCAGGAAATGGACGAAGCAAACTCTAATGGAGAAGAGATTTCATTTGTCCAGCAGGCCACTGATACCTCCTCAGAAGAATCCTAAAAGGAAATGAAACAAGAAAACCAACATGCTTCCACGGAAAATGCACCGTGGTACTGGGAAGCCCTGTTTGAGCCAGACGGCAAAAGACGGCAGTGTGTGGGTAGAGGAGGACATTGGAATGCCCAGTGCAGTAGCAAATCACTTGTGCTTCACTGCGCAAGCTAGACCCACAGAGTCTGCTAAGGTTTGTCATTGCCATAGTACATATGATATTTATATAAACCCATTTAGAGTAAGGTTCATGTAAATTTACCATTCTCTATTTGTTTATCTTCCGACAACGTAAAATTACAAGCGTGCTCCAAATCTTCCTTTGCCTGTTAGACGTGGGAATGCTGCAGACCATCAGGGAGTGCACAGTCCATCAAGCCTGCAGAACAGAGCCAGACTGGAATTTGGCAATTCATGAACTGATGGCATTCATTTCAATTCTGTTTGTAAGAGCAATCGTGTCCAGTTGGTGCAATTGTAAATTGCTGGTCAGAAAGCTTTCTGGTGCCAGTAATTAAAGAGACAATGCCCGAGATCGATTCATTTCAATTATGCAACATCTTCAATTTGATGACATGGACAAGCGGGCAGAACGGGTGAAAACAGTCAAATTTGCTGTGATCTCCGACATCTGGACACGTTTCAACAAGAACTGTGCTAATAGTTTCACTCCAGGAAAACACATGACCATTGATGAACAGCTGTTTCCTACCAAGGTTCGTTGTCCATTCACACAGTATATCGCGACCAAACCAGACAAATTTGGGATCAAATTCTGGATGGCCACGGATTTGGAGACCAAATTTGTCTGCAATGCATCTCCTAGTGTCTGCTTGACAATTCACCTAAAAAAAACAAGACTGTGTGTTCTAAGTTCCATGAACCAAGACCCAAAACCCACCACGATAACAGACTATAACCACATGAATGTATGTGAATGTGTGTATAATTTTACACCAGTGCTAAAATGTTTTCTGATGTGTACTATACAGGCCTTTAGAAAAAAGCAAATATACTCAGGCCTCACAGGTAATTGGTGTATTTGCACAACAAAAGCAGGAAAACAATGGAGCTGCAGGCCTGTGAAAATCTCAGCAGGGGTGCTACTAGGTGTGAGGTCCATGGAATTTACGCAAATTTGCGCAGGTTTAGTCTAGTGTTAACCAGGGCTGAAGTATTCTGCTGCCATGTCAGATCCTCAGAGATGTAAACTCCTAGAACCTTAAAGCTGGAGACTCGTTCTACCTCAGTTCCATTGATGTTGATAGGTAGATGTCTCCTGCTGTTGGATTTCCGAAAGTCCACAATATGCCCTCTGGTCTTCGTGGCGTTGAGAGTCAGGTTGTTGGTGGCACCACGCTGCTAGATTATGGATCTCTTCCCTGTAGGCCGATTCGTCATTGTTGTCAATTTGGCTGACCACATTGGTGTCATCTGCATACTTGATGAAGATGTTGGAGTTATACAGAGGAGCACAATTGTGGGTAAACAGGGAGTAGAGCAGTGAAGAATGAGGGTTGAGGATACCTGGTTGCCCAACCTGACAGAGTGGGGTCTGTTGGTGAGAAAGTCCAGAATCCATCTGCAAGTGGAGGTGCAGATACCCAGTTCACTGAGCTTAGTGATCAGTACAGTGGGGAGGACTGTATTGAACGCAGAGCTAAAGTCAATGAACAACATTCTGATGTATGTGTTGCTTTTATCCAGGTGGGTGAGAGCAGAATGAAGAGCTGTGGAAACTGCATCCTCTGTTGACCTGTTCGAGCGATAGGCAAACTGGTATGGGTCCAGTGTAGGTGGTAGGCCCGCAGTAAGGTGATTCAGGATCAGTTTCTCAAAGCACTTTATAGCAATGGGGGTGAGTGCAACCGGGTGAAAGTCATTCAGGCATTTAGCTGCTGAGTGCTTAGGCACTGGTATGATAGTAGTCTTCAAGCATGTTGGTACCATGGCTTGGGCCAGTGACAGGTAAAATGTCAGTAAAAACCTGTGCCAGTTGTTCAGCCCATGCTATGCCATCCGGGCCAGCTGCCTTTCGTGCATCCACTCTGCTGAACACTGAATAGACATCCGTTGTTGAGAGTGAAAGTGGGCTGTAAGCTGTAGAAGAGTCCGTGGTTTTTGTGTAATGTCCTGTGCTTTGGTCAAAATGAGCAAAAAAGTGATTGAGCTCGTCCGGTTGGAAGGCAGTGCTGGTTGGTTGAGTTCAAGCTGTAGGTTTGTAGTCTGTGATGGTCTGGATGCCTTTCCACATGCGTCTGGGGTCAGAGTTGTGGAAGTGCTCTTCTATGTGGAGTTTGAATGTGAGTTTTGCTTTCCTAAAGCCCCTTTTCAGGTTGGCCCTGGCTCTGTTGTAGTCCTCTGCACTGCCAGATTTAAATGCAGCATCTCTTGCTTTCAACAGGAGACAGACTTCAGAGTTCATCCATGGCTTCTGATAAGGAAAGCATTTCACGTGTTTGACAGTAGTGACAGTGTCAATGCATGTGTTAATATAGTCCAAAACAAATGATGTGTAAGTGTTCATGTCTGTGTGAGAGTCCAGTGTGGCCTGTGAGGCAAAAATATTCCAGTCAGTATCCTGAAACTGAAGAAATGGCCCCCTCTGGCCATACCTTGACTGTCCTCAGAGATGGTTTCACACGTTTGATCAGTGGTGTGTATTTGGGTAGCATGAATAAAGAGAGGTGATCAGACTGACCCAAGTGGGGGAGGGGAATGGCTGTGTATGCCCGAGGTATGTTTGTGTACACCTGGTCCAGTGTTTTGTCCCCTCTGGTAGAGAAGGAGATATTGCGGTGAAATTTTGGTAAAACAAATTTCATGTTGGAGTGGTTGAAATCTCCAGCAACAGGAATAGCTCCTTCAGGATGTGCAGACTGCTGTTTGCTGATAGCTGCATGCAGTTCCTCCATAGCTAGCTTAGCATTAGCATCCGGCGGAATGTACACTGCGGTCACAACAATGGCTGAGAATTCTCTCGGTAAATAAAAGGGTCTGCACTTAATCATCAAATACTCTAAATGAACAGAGCAATGACTTTCAGTAACAGTAGAGTCCGTGCACCATGAGTTGTTAACATAAATGCACAGACCTCCGCCTCTGCGCTTACCAGAGTCCTCTGCCGTCCTGTCCGCCCGAAAAACACTGCGACCCCCGAGCTCAATGGCGCTGCTGGGAATGTTGTTGTTGAGCCATTTTTCCGTAAAAATCATGACATTACATTCCTTAATCCATTTGTGTAATGATATCCGGAGTACAGCTTATCCATTTTATTTGCAAGAGACTGTACATTGGCAAGCAAGATTCAATAATATTCAATTCATTTTTATTTGTATAGCGCTTTTAACAATGAACATTGTCTCAAAGCAGCTTTACACAGATAATGTGGTGATTAAATGTAAATATGTTCTTTGTAAGTATGTTTGTCCCTGATGAGCAACTGTGGCAAGGAAAAACTCCCCGAGATGGCATAAGGAAGAAACCTTGAGAGAAACCAGACTCAAGAGGGAACCCATCCTCATCTGGGTTGCACCAAATGTCCATTTGAAGCATATATACAAAGTTGCAGGGTGCAGTGATGATGATCAAAAGCAAACTGCACTCCCGAGTCAGTGCAGCAGACCACCGACACCAACTACAGTCCAATCCGTCCTCAAAGCACCCGTTCTACTCCGGAATTACATGGAACCACCCAAGGTGTTGAGGAGAGACCGTTTCAAGCTGCACAGAAGTGTGAAGATCCACGGAGGGGAGAGGGGCAGGAACAGTGGTCGCTGGAGCCTCAGGAGCATGTTTAACTTGACCGAGAGAGAGAGAGACAGACAGAGAGAGAGAGAGAGAGAGAGAGGGTGACAGGAAGGGAAGGATATGGATTATTAAGTGTCCCTATTGGTGTATAAAAGTTGATGTCTCTGTGCAGTTTGGACTCCGGCAAGACTCACTATGGCAGCATAGCTAAAAGGGAGAACCAGAAGGTAACACAGACATGAGGGATCTCTGGGATAAGAGACGACCCACCACAACCACCGTCAACAAACCCGAGTGAACCTGTGAATGTGAGGGGACGACAGCATACAAATATACCAGTTCACCAAACACTCTATAGCCATGTTTTCTCCAGATCTGCACCTTTACCTAAGAAAAATCTACTGATCAAAGACTTGACTAAATAAATAAGTTTTCAGCCTCGACTTGAACACTGAGACTGTGTCTGAGTCCCGAACACTGATTGAAAGGCTGTTCCATAACTGTGGGGCTTTATAAGAGAAAGATCTGCCCCCTGCTGTAATCTTTATTATTTGAGGAACCAAAAGATAGCCAGCACTTTTTTGATCTAAGTAGGCGTGGAAGATCATACTGGTACAAAAGTTCACTCAGATACTGCGGTGCGGGACCGTTAAGTGCTTTATATGTCAGTAGTAGTATCTTATAATCAATGCGAGATTTGATTGGGAGCCAGTGTAGACTGATTAAAACAGGGGTGATGTGGTCGTATTTCCTAGATCTGGTGAGGACTCTTGCTGCTGCATTCTGAACTAACTGAAGCTTATTTATGCACTTACTCGCACACCCAGACAGTAAAGCGTTACAGTAGTCTAATCTAGAAGTAACAAAAGCATGAACTAGTCTGCATCCTGTAACGACATCATATTTCTAATTTTAGCAATATTTCTAAGGTGGAAGAAGGCGATCCTGGTAATATTATTCACCCGAGACTCAAAGGAAAGACTCAGGTCAATAATCACACCAAGGTCTTTGACAGCCGTACATGCTGAAACAGAAACACCATCCAGAGATGCTACGCAATCAGAAAGTTTGCTTCTAGCTGCATGTGGTCCTAGTAAAAGTACTTCCGTCTTTTTTGAGTTGAGCTGAAGAAAGTTATTAAGCATCCACTGTCTAATGTCCTTTACACACTCCTCAACACTGTTTAGCTGATCTCTCTCATCTGGCTTTGCTGAAATATACAGCTGTGTGTCATCAGCATAGCAATGGAAGCGAATCCCATGTTTATGAATGATTTCACCAAGAGGCAGCAGATATAAAGAGAAAAGCAGTGGGCCTAAGACAGATCCTTGAGGAACACCAAACTTTACCTCATAGAGTGTGGAGAACTCACCATTTACATCCACAAACTGATAGCGATCAGTCAAATAAGACCTGAGCCAAGAGAGAGCTGTTCCCTTTATTCCTACCACGTTCTCAAGTCTAGCAAGCAGTATAGTGTGATCAATGGTGTCAAAAGCTGCACTAAGGTCGAGCAAAACAAGTAAGGAAACAAAACCCTGATCAGAGGCCAATAACAGGTCATTTACCACCTTAACTAGCGCCGTCTCTGTGCTATGATGAGGCCGAAATCCTGACTGATACATTTCAAAAATGTTATTCATAAGTAGGTGTGAGCATAACTGCTGTGCTACAACCTTTTCTAAAATTTTGGATATAAAGGGGAGATTTGATATCGGTCTGTAGTTGGACAACTGACATGGGTCAAGGTCAGGTTTCTTAATAAGGGGGTGGATAACTGCCAGTTTGAAAGATTTAGGTACATAACCAGTGCTAATAGAAGAGTTAATTATTTTTAAAACTGGTTTGATTACCTCTGGAGTTATCTGTTTAAAGAAACTAGTGGGCAGGGGATCGAGAATACAGGTTGATGATTTTGATGAGGAAATTAATGAGATTAAGTCATTCTCATGAATAGGAGTGAAGCTTTGTAGTTGATTGTCCGTTATAATTACACTGCTGTCTACAGGGTTACTTGTAAAATAATTAGAATTTATATTAACCGTTTGGATTTCTTGCCTGATGTTTTCAATTTTATTATTAAAAAAGTTCATGAAATCATCACTACCTATTGGTGGTGTGCATGTTAGTGCAGTGCTTTTATTCCCTGTTAGTTTTGCTACCGTGCTGAATAAAAATCTAGGATTATGTTTGTTATTGTCTATGAGGGTGGAGAAATATGCTGATCTGGCAGCACTAAGAGATTTTCTATAATTTAGGAGGCTCTCCTTCCATGCTATTTGAAATACTGTTAATTTTGTTTGACGCCATTTACGTTCTAATTTTCGAGTGGTCTGTTTTGAAGTGCGTGTATGATCAGTATACCACTGTCCTAATTTTTTTTCCCTGATCATTTTGGTCTTAAGGGGAGCTCATCATCTAGAGTGTAACATAACGTTGTTTCTAGATGTTTAGTGGCCCAGTCGAGCTCTGCGGGGTCTGACGAAGATCTATCTAATATCGTAATTTCGGGAAGATTATTAATAAAACGCGCTGCTGTAGCTGACGTGAAAGTACGCGTAACACGGTAAAGTGGTGAGGTAGAAATGCAATGACTTAGGCAAATTTTAAACGAGATTAGATAATGGTCTGAAATAGCTTCAGACTGTGGAAATATGACTAAGTTTTTTATTTTTAATCCAAATGTTAACAACAGATCGAGAGTGTGTCCGCCACTAATGAGTGGGTCCTATAACATTCTGATTAATTCCAACTGAATCTAGTATGGACACAACTGCTGCTCTTAAGGAGTCTTCCTGATTATCAAAATGAATATTAAAGTCACCAACAGTTAATGCTTTATCTAAAGAAGTAGCTAAATTTGTAATGAAATCTGCAAATTCTATCAGAAAATTAGAGTAGGGCCCTGGGGGTCTATAAATAATAATTAGAGGAATTAACTGGCTTGACCTGCTTTCGGACACTGAATATTTTATGGTGGTGTAAAGAACTTCAAATGTTTTACATTTGTATTTAGTCTTTTGTGTGACGTTTAGATTATTATTATTATAAATAGCTGCTACTCCACCTCCTCTGCCATTTAGACGGGGTTGGTGTATGTAACTATACCCAGGAGGACTTGCCTCATTTAATGCTACATATTCATTCGATTTAATCCACGTTTCTGTCAAACACATTATATTAAACTCCTGGTGCAAGATGCATGGGAATCGATGGTTGATGCGGGTTTAGCCTTAGCTTAGCCCTGATTTCATTGTGAAACTCCTTTCTGATATTGCTCCACTATTTAAGCATTGGGGAAATTGGTGATCCTCTGCCCATCTTAACTTCTAAGAGACACTGCCACTCTGAGAGGCTCTTTTTGTAAGAGACATCCAGAAATCAAGAAATCATTACTGATTGTATGGGGTGGACAGGTGTCTTTATGCAGCTAACTACCTCAAACAGGTGCATCTAATTTAGGATAATAAATGTAGTGGAGGTGGACATTTTAAAGGCAGACTAACAGGTCTTTGAGGGTCAGAATTCTAGCTGATAGACAGGTGTTCAAATACTTATTTGCAGCTGTATCATACAAATAAATAGTTTAAAAATCATACATTGTGATTTCTGGATTTTTTTTTTTAGATTATGTCTCTCACAGTGGACATGCACCTACGATGACAATTTCAGACCCCTCCATGATTTCTAAGTGGGAGAACTTGCAAAATAGCAGGGTGTACAAATACTTATTTTCCTCACTGTACATAAAGTTAGATTGTGATGACTCATTAATGTAGTCTATAGGTTTAAGAAATCAAAACATTTCCCCATAAAAGGATTTTCTCCTTTTAGCCGTTGACAGTGGCCCCTCAGATGTCACAGACTTATGCAAAATATTAGTATCTGACACTGCCTGTACAATTTCACTTATAAGTTTTTCAGTATGTGGAGATTTATGTTTTTTCAATGTATTGATTACAGATTGGCTTACAAGATGTTCTGACAGTAAAAACAACTAGTCGATATGCTCAATGATTTACTCTGTTGCCCGCTGTGACACATGGAGAATAGTTTGCATTTTCAAGATGAATGCAGCCGAATTGTACTGTAACTGCTTTTCTAATCTCTCACTGTTACTATCTGCTACTGGGGCACTTTCATTTTCACCTGAATGTTGCATTGCATGATGTTCAATGTCACTATACTGGAATGTATTTGGGACATTCTGCACCACAACGCATGAACGGACATGGTACTGGTTCTTTCCCTCTTAAATGCCCCTTAAATTAATAAACATGTCCCTCTCCACAAATGGCTGCTTAAAATCACACATGGGGCAATGAAATGCGTAAATAACTGCCAAATTCTGACGGTCTTCAAGTACCACATTTTTCTCTGAATGTATTCTGGAAAAATGTATTATAAATGAATTATAAGTACTAAATGTGCACATGCAATTATTATACAGTAAAGGTAATGCTGAGATTGTGGAATTCTGTCCATGATTGAGCCTGTATTGTCTCAACAGCTGTGTTTCTAAGGCACTAGCAAATTCACACAATTTACATTTCCACATTATGTGGCAATCACTAGAACATATGTGAAAAACTTGGGATTAAGACGTTTTGACTTTTGTGTATCACTTCACAGAACTGAAAAATGACCGAATCAACATAGGCTCGGTTTATTTTTATTTTTTTAAAGTTATCCACCTCACACATATTAAGAGCAATGGCTGAAGACAACAAAGTTACCACAGCTTTGAAATGCTATATTACATCTGGCATAAATTTTAAAAAATGTGACTTTTGAAAATTAAAAGCTGTTGCTAATGTTGCTAATGTTGCTAACAGGTTGCTTATGTCCCCTCAGTCTCCGTTTGTGTTTGAATAATCAATGTTAGCTAACAGAAACAAGCTAACCTTGCCAAAAAAATACAATGCTTATAGATTTTAGAAAACTCACCTATTTACAAAGAACTAGTTAACTTAGGCAGTAACTACTCACTTTCTCAACCTGTTTCTCACCATCTGACACTGAATATAGTCTTGGTCTGACACCGAATATACACACAGGTTCAAATTCAGATCTGCCTGAAACAAGATTTGGGCACTAAAGGTGTCTGAGCTCTTTCTCCATCGGGCTTCTGCTGAACAGAGATCAGAAGCCCCGCCCTAGATAGTGTTACTAGGTATTCCAGCCAATCAGAAAATTGCATATGTTTGGTTGCATTCTTGAGCCTGTACATTGCGCAGTTCACTTCCTCATGCATCTGCTTATTATCTGATTGATTTGGGAAACGTAGACAGAGAACATGAAAATGCATGGTTTAATTATATTAAACAGCATGCAAATCAATAAACTAAACCTTAAGTTACCTTTTGTTAAAACCAAATGGGCAGTACGTCCACAAACATGACTGCCATTCCTTCAATAAGGCGTAGCTATCTAGTGTTGGGGCTGCATAGAAGAAGGATCCGGGTACTGAAATGGCCAGCCTGCAGTCCAAATCTTTCACCCATAGAAAACATTTGGCACATCATAAAGAGGAAGATGCAACAAAGAAGACCTAAGACAGTTGAGCAACTAGAAGCCTGTATTAGACAAGAATGGGGCAACATTCCTTAACTCGAATAACTTGACTCCTCAGTCCCCAGACATTTGCAGATAAAAAGAAGAGGGGATGGCACACAGTGGCCTTGTCTTAGCTTGTGTTGTTAATGTGTGTTGATGCCATGACATTACAAATAAAGCAATGTTCTGTATTACTTTAGAGGGTATTAACTGGTTGAAGACTCCAGCCGAATCCCCTGACATGAATCCTATTGAGATGGTGTGGCATGCTCCAAAATACTACATTCGAAAAGTAGCAAAACCAGCTACAAACTCTGATTTAATTGCTGCTATTAATACATTCTGGTTTGAGGAACGTACAGAAGTGACATGCAACAAATAAATAAATATGCTGTTTAAAGTTCTTTCAGTTGTGCTAAAGAATCAGGGTGGACACACTGGAATGTAATAGCTAAAAACTGAAGTGTAATGTCACAGAGAGAAGAAAAACTGTAGTCACAGTACATGTATGACATGTCGATTCAAAAATAAAAGCTTTAACATGCCCATTTTGTTATATTTTTTTGTTTATTATATTAATTTACCACCAGCAAAAACAGTTTGTTAAATTACACTTCACAACTAGTTCTGAAAAGAGATTAACTCAAAATAGTGTGTAAAAATCAGGTCTCTGAACCAGTTCAAAGAACGAAAATCAAAAACAGAAGCGCCTCATTGCGCAACAATGGAGATGTAGAAGCTATCATATGGTTTAGCTTGAGGACTGTATATGTTAGTGTTAAGATTGTTCACAGTCCTGTTATCTGTTCAGTGTCTATAGGGTCTTTACGATGTAAGTATGTAAGGTATACAGGGAGTCTTTATCTGGGCTCACACATCTCCGGTTATTGTCTTCTTACCCAATCAGGAACAGTTTTAGCTCAGGTATTTTTCCAGTGTCTGTATATAAACTTGTTTGTTATCTGCATTAAATTAAAGAAAAACATATGTGCCATTCTGTGTGCTGTGTGATTCTCCTGTGATCAGAAAAGGCACCACGACAAACAAACAAACAAACAAACAAACAAACATTTTATCAAACTTTTATCAAGTGGACAGTCAGAATGTGTAACATATATTAGTAGTCAATGTTAAAATACAATAATAATAATAATAATAATAATATAATAATAATAATAATAATAATAATATAATAGTTATTGCCCCGTATCTGTTAACTGAAGCAAGACTTACCGTAACTAAATACATTATCAGGAGGGGCAGGTCAGTGAGGAAATGTACAGTGTCTAATTAAACTAATATAATGTTAAGATTTTTATTATGACCAAACAAAACTTAATTCTTGGAGAGTATTTCATGCGATCTGCGATGCTTGTGGTGTCTTTTCTGATCAGGGAAGAATCACACAGCACACAGAATAGCACATATGTTTTTCATTAATTTAATGCCACAGACTGCCCCAACTTATCTCATAATTATGAGATACTAAGTCATAATTATGAGTTAGTAAGTCATAATTATGAGATACTAAGTCAAAATTATGAGATAGGGATCTCATAATTATCTCATTGTTCGGCTGTGTAGAGGCCTCAGTCCCTGCTGTGGAGGGGGAGGTAAAGCTGACGGGTTGAAGTTGTTGTGTAAAGAGAAGTAATATTTACAGTAATATTTACTAGTAATATACAGTTATATTACATTTACAGTAAACACCAATGGCAAGCATGTAAAAACCATCAATAACTGAATCATTCATAATTTATCTCTATTTGTGCTGTACATACACAATATACTTAAAACTGTTGTCCTCACACATTTATGAGCTCTATAGCTTGCTATCAATATACACCTGTATATTATTGGCTTCAGTAAATACTATAAGTAAAAGTGAAATACGACTGACCTCTACTGGTTATGTACTTCGTGTGTCAGATAACTTCAGTACATGCCGTGTTTTGCCGCAGCACGTCGTAGGATCCGTTTTACCCTGACATGTATTCTTAATGGCCTGTAGATTCTGTAGATTTCCCTTTTGACCCATAATAGGACATTGTGATGAGAAGGTGTTAAGCCTAGAATGGATGATTGTACTCTGTATGCTCCTGATAGTAAATAGATATGGTTTATATCACTGTTTTACTGGTCGTCCCTGTAGAGACAACAACAGTACCACAGCCCAAGAGTGCCTGGAAGCCATAAATGCAATGTGTTTACAGAACCAAAAGCTTTCGCCCCCCCTAGAATCACGTCGATGGCCCCCAGACTTTTATTAAAACCAACCCATAAATATATATATATATATATAAAACAGTGTTCAAGGCCATGACACTTGTAGTACCTTTTCTGAATAATTTCTCCTGCTAAATTTTGCATCATTAACTGCCGTTCTACTTAGAAAATTACAATACATCAAAAATGAAACTGCCACAAGTCACATCATAAAAATTCTCTGTGAAATTATTCACTGGAGAACTCGAATCCTAGTGGTCTAGTGGCTAGGATTCGGCGCTCTCACTGCTGCGGCCCTGGTTCGATTGCCAATCAGGGAAGTTAAATCCTTTTATCCCTGTTTGAATCTGGCTCACCTTTTGGATAGATGCAATAATCTAACGTTAAAATATCTCCTTCGAGCCGGATTTGAACCAGCGACCTAAGGATGGCTAATAGCAAACCTATACAGTCCTCCGCTCTACCAACTGAGCTATCGAAGGTGAAAGGCATGCTGGTTTGTGTCGATGAGCTAGCAACTAGGACTGTTGACGAGTTTATTTCAATTAGGTTTTTGCAACCATTGGCACCAAGTGTTTAAAACCAACCCATCTCAATAGTGAACAAATAGATATAGATATATACATTGAACATAAAACTTTTCTGTCAAAGCAGTAAGTCAATTAACAGGGTTCAAGGCCATGACATTTGTAGTCCCTTTTCGGAATAATTTCTCTTGCTAAATTTTGCATCATTGACTGCCGTTCTACCAAAAATTAAAACTGCCGCAAGTCACATCAAATGTCCTCCGGTAACAATTCCCTGCATACATGCATGACTTGTAGCTATTCTTAGCTCCACTTAGCATTTTACTTCTTATGCAATACAACTACATGTACTTCTTGCAACTTTATCTTTAACTTATCCTATCCATGTCCTGCTTAACCATCTCCACAACATCCACTATTCTCTCCCTTATTTTGCTCATTCACCAGCTGCTCAAAGTTTTCCCTCCACCTTCTTAAAACACTCTCCTCGCTAATCAGCACATTTCCATCAGCATCCTTTATTGCTCTTTATTGAACATCCTTCCCAGCTTTGTCCCTCTGCCATCCAATTGGTACAAATAATTTTCTCCTTCCTTAACATCTTCTCATACAGCTCCTCATATGCCTTTTCCTTGGCTTTTGGTACATCCCTCTTCACCTGCTACCGCATTTTCTTGTACTCCTGCCCGATATTGGTAAGTTTTGCCCCCAAAAGCAAACCTCAGAAACCTCCTGTGAGTAGGAAGGATGGCTATGTGGAAATAGGCATCCCTTAGATCTATCGTGACAATGGTGGGACACAACCTGTTGAACTGGGAAAGAGAGGACCCGAACTGAATCGAGAAGCCCCTCTCAACCGTGTGCAGAACCCACCGAGATATGTCTGGCAGGCCTTCCCAAGATTTTTTTTCTTTGTTGCGTTCAGGAAACCGCTTCCGCTCCTTGAAAGCAAACACAGAGAGTATAAGAAGGAGCTTCTTCCCACAGGCCATTCAGAGTTTATACCAGGAAACACTCAGGATCTAGAACTGGTCCACTCTCTCAAACTTCACAATTTGTCTGCACAATTTTTTTGTTTGTTTTGTATTTTTGTATTTTTTGCACTATGACACTTTAATCACTTGAATCTCTGGACTGTCACTTTAACTCTGGACTTGCACAGCACGGTGGACTTTATACCTCACCATACCATACATGGTCACTTTAAGGACAATCACGTCAGTCACCTTAGATTTTACTGTTTATTCTCATACGCATTTTTTCACTTATATCTTTATATATTTTATATTTTATATAGTTTACACTTTTTATTTATCTACCTTCCTTTTTTTTCCTGTTTATTTTTCTCTTAATTCTTTTTCCTCACTCTGTGTGTATGTGTATGTGACAAATAAAATTTGATTTGTTTTAAAATCGTCAGCTCGGCCCAGCAGGAGAGGCTGTAGAGGACTCATCCGTCTCCATCCCTTCTGCTAGGTCAGCCTTTTGAGTACAGCGACCTACGGCACTGATTCAACTCGGCGAGGGCGGAACCTGAGCCACGAGGAAGAGCGCTCTCCTCTGAGTGCATAGGCACAGTTTACTCCCTTATGAGTCGACTAAGCATGCTCCTAAACTAAGCAAACTTCACATTGGTTGCGTGTATCCCCCTTCTGAATGAAGCGGGGCAAAAAGTAAACAGAAAGAAGCTAATGTCGCTATCTTTACTCACCCATTTTGTAGCTTCCTGGTTTACTCGCGTAACTGCAATAAATTCTATTTTGCTCTGCCTGTCCATGCTTTCTTGAAGTCTTTGTAAAAAGGATTATTTTGACGTAATTGATATTAAGGTCCAGGCTGATGTCAGGAAATGGCCTATAAAAATTTTCCAAAACACTGCAAAACATAACAATTAAAACCACAACAACAAAAACATGGTTAGTAGAACGTATTGGACGTCATTTTTATTGTTTATTGTATTTAAAATAATTTTCTGAGAAGAATGGCAGACAAGGTTTTGGCAAGAAAAATTTGCCAAAATAGGGACTCCAAGCCTCATGTCCTCAAACACTGTTAATTGACTTTGTACAGTATTTTACTAAAGTGAGTACACCCCTCACATTTTAGCAACCAGTTTAGTAAGTCTTCTCAAGAAAGAAGACCCTGCGCTCAGACCCCAGCTCCTAACATCGCTGGTATATAAACGAAGAAAAAATTTCACTGTACAAAAAAAGTACATGTGACAAGTATAAATCATCTTTCTTTCTTTCATTCTTTCTTTCTTTCTTTCTTTCTTTCTTTCTTTCTTTCTTTCTGTCATAGTTCACATCTACTCACTGATAATGATCTGTCAAATAAGAACTGAGCCAAAAGAGGGCCTCGCCATGTAAGCTCTACCTACTAGAGCTGAAGTGGCTTTTGTATTCGATACAGGAGCGTTCAGCGATGCGGGCCGTGGCTGTGCCGCGGGACACAGGAAACGCTTATCAAGCTTGCTGGAAACGCATTGCTTCCGCTTCTCATTGGGCCGAGCTATCTCTAGCCTAGCAGCGGCCTGCTTCACTACCTAGCACAGGCTATGAGGAGTCCATGGGCTTACTAGCATCTGAAAATTCTCCCTCCTCAGAGGAAGAAAAACGGTGCTCCACGTTACACGCGCCAGAAAATGGAACCGCCGAAGCGAGTGCTTTCCCCGGGAAATGGGAGCTCAGCCGAGCAGAAGAGGCTGGAGAGGACTCATCCGTCTCCATGCCTTCTGCTAGGTCAGCCTTTTGTGTACAGCGACCTACGGCGCTGCTTCGACTCGGCGAGAGCGGAACCTGAGCCACGAGGATGAGCGCTCTCCTCTGAGTGCATAGGCACAGTTTACTCCCTCAAGAGTCGACTAAGCATGCTCCTAAACTAAGCAAACATCACATTGGTTGCATGTATCCCCCTTCTGAATGAAGCGGGGCAAAAAGAAACACACAGTCAGAATCCTGCTTGCATTTAAAGCTCATGGTTGCACAGATTCACACACAAAGCGCTCACTTGAACAGAAAGAAGCTAATGTTGCTGCCATCACTCACCCATTTTGTAGCTTCCTGGTTTACTCGCATAACTGCAATAAATTCTATTTTTCTCTGCCTGTCCATGCTTTCTTGAAGTCTTTGTAAAAAGGATTATTTTGACGCCATTGATATTAAGGTCCAGGCAGATGTCAGGAAATGGCCTATAAAAATTTTCCAAAACACTGCAGAAAAATAACAATTAAAACCACAACAACAAAAACATGGTTAGTAGAACGTATTGGACGTCATTTTTAACGTTTATTGTATTTAAAATAATTTTCTGAGAAGAATGGCAGACAAGGTTTTGGCAATAAAAATTTACCAAAATAGGGACTCCAAGCCTCATGTCCTCAAACACTGTTAATTGACTTTGTACAGTATTTTACTAAAGTGAGTACACCCCTCACATTTTAGCAACCAGTTTAGTAAGTCTTCTCAAGAAAGAAGACCCTGCGCTCAGACCCCAGCTCCTAACATCGCTGGTATATAAACGAAGAAAAAATTTCACTGTACAAAAAAAGTACATGTGACAAGTATAAATCATCTTTCTTTCTTTCATTCTTTCTTTCTTTCTTTCTTTCTTTCTTTCTTTCTTTCTTTCTGTCATAGTTCACATCTACT
Source organism: Silurus asotus (assembly GCA_024362625.1). Lineage (NCBI taxonomy): Eukaryota > Metazoa > Chordata > Actinopteri > Siluriformes > Siluridae > Silurus > Silurus asotus. Next base: position 380,828 of record MU528344.1, read on the forward strand.
CACTGATAATGATCTGTCAAATAAGAACTGAGCCAAAAGAGGGCCTTTTTTTTTTATTACAACAAGATTTTCTAGTCTATCAATGACAATGGTATGATGAGTGGTGACAAAATATGTAGTTCAAGCAACACCAGCAAAGAGACATAACCCTGATCAAGTTAGTAGTAGACCATTAACTACTTTAACCAGCATGTTATGTATTGTATATTGCTATGATGGTGCCATGACTTATATATTTCATATTTAATGTTATTCCTTTGTAGATATAAGCATCCCTTCTGTTTGATATGAGCCTAAAGTTGGAATTAGAAAAAATAACCAGAACTAAGAAAAGTAAAGTTTTCTTTTTGAAGAAGAAGATTTTATTTAAACTATGCACTAAAGTTTCAGACTGCATTTACAAAACCAGAAGCCATCTCAAGTTGAGAAAATGCATTCATTGAAAATCGGAACTGGATCACGAGTAACCTTGCTGAAGCAAAAGGCAGTACTGGTCTTTGCTGCCTACTTTTAAGTACCTGTAAAGAAATACATAGCTTCCTTCATTGCCTTTGGAGGACCACATTGATAATAGCAAAATAAAGAAAATATTCAAATTGAAGAAACACTGGTAACACATTTGACCCAACCAATTGGTGTTGAATCTACTGTCCATAAGTGTATTTTTTTAAGAGAACATACAAAGAAAAAGGAAAAATATGTTTTTTGTAACCACCAGTTCAAAGAAATTATTGTCAATGCATAATATTAAGACTCTACACACATGCACATGCCTTCTACACCGGATTAAGTACCCACTATAAATAGCACATTCAAATCAGTGACAAGTATTGCTGAGTGCAGCATTGTTTCCTGGCATTACAAACCTTGCTCATTTAAAGTGCTTTTCAAATTCCTCAAATTTAAGTTTGGCCAGTAAAAAGGTAATTTTTTCTTAATCCATATGTTTATAAAGAGTAACCACATTTATACAATATAATGAACCATATATTTATTAACATGACTGTATTATCTTCACCCTATAGCCTGGACATTTCCTTTCCAGACCACCAGAGGGAATCCTCTTTTTCATTTACTGCATGGTTTTTCATTCCCATATACTAATGTGAACACTGGTATGAAGCTTTAGTGTTGCCTGCAGAATGTGAGTTCTGAATAGGGCTGTCAAAGGTTATGATAGGATATGTTGCGATACATTGCGATACTGTAAGCAAGGTTATATATTGGGATATATGTTTTTTTTTTTTTTTAAGAATAGAATATAATTTTAGGATAGCTGCTATTAGGAACACAGCACCATATGCAGACCTTAGCAAAAAAATATATATATTTAACCAGAACTCAGTGGTATCTACATTTACATTCGTTACATCTAAAATTACACTATTAACCATAACCCCTTAAACCTACCCATACCATTAAACCTGTGCCAGCCTTACCTGTTTCACACCTCTGTGGCATAAAATGTTTTGCAATAAACACAATAAGTATCAATGCAACAAACATGGTAATTATTTTGAATGTTTTTTTGGTTTTTTTTTGTCGAGATGCTTATGCTAGTACTTCCGGTCCTAGCATTAGTACTTCTTACTTAGAAGATTGCTATCTATCTAGCAATCATGATATAAACTCAAAAAGCAATTGCAATGAATTTTTTTTATGTATTGATATTTTTGAGAATCAAAACTCCTGTGTATCAATACTTTATTCACCCCTAGTCCTGAACAATTTGATTTGTTAATTTGCATCTTGTGACTGTTTGGATATTATTTAGGATCTGGTCACATACCAATTGTGTTTGTAATCTCTGCAATAACTTTTGTCTTTTTTCATATGCATGATTTTCCTCATCTCCTTTTAGTTTAACAGATTAGCTGCAAAGATAGGCAAAGATCAAAATGCTACAATATTTAGCTTATAATTGTTTTAACCATTAATCATTTTTCTGGTTAAACAAATAAACCCTTGTTTCCCTACATTTACTTTCACCTATTCTGCAGTAAGCCAACTTAGGAAAATCTACAAACAATGAAACCGACTTGGATTTTTGTTTACAAAGGTAATGATATTGATGTAAAATTCAAATGTCTAAGTGTACAACATTTCCCTAAATATCTTTTGATGCAACTCAACTAATTGGTGTCAGAGGTTAATCATGATCGACAGATTTGTTTAATTCTTGCTATTTTTCAGACGAGCTTCAGACTTGCTAAAGAAGTTAATGCTGTTAATGCCATGATGGGTTAGGACTGTTTTGGCAGCAAAAAGGGGGCCGACACAATATTAGGCAGGTGGTCATAAAGTTATGCCTGTTCGGTGTATAAATAGAAAAATGTTAATATATGTATATATAAAATGCATATATAAGGAATTTGGGAACCAAAAAGGATCATTCATACAGAACCAACAAGAAAATTACATTTGTGTACTTAACATTCACCAGAGTAAACTCTAGAGAATATTGTGTGTGAAAATCACATGCATACATGGACATCATCATTGTCTTCATCATCAAAAATCAATTTCCAGAGAAACAGCATAACAACAGTTTGCAGCCAATAAGGGTGTGTGAGTACTTCTTACTGTCCTTTAGTTTCTTTGGTAGATTCATAACTTATTTATATATTTATTAATAACAAACACAAATCCAGTTTAAAATCCTACAACATCCTGATTGCATAAGTCGGCACACCATTACATATTTGGGGGCCTTAACTGTCCTCAGAGTCATATTCAAAAGTAAGCCTGTATGTAAATGGAATAAACCTGCCATCAGTTAAAGTGATTCTGATTAAAACCAGATAAAGATCACACAAAGAGTTAACAAAGAAACTGTGTTGTTGTTAGTTCTATATTTCAGACATCTATTTTTCAATTGAATTAAGGTGTGAGGACTTTTCAATACAATGTATGTTTAGATGTTGTTAAGATTTAATCAACTAAAATGTCTACACTCCTAATCGATTCACCCTCATAGATCTCAGTTGTCTAGATACTTTTAAGTATATTAAGTATTTTATGAATCTAATTAAGTATTTAATAAGATGTTCATCAAATAATTCTTATCAGTCCTGCTGTAAATAAGTCCATGGAACTGTCTGTGAAGCTATGATATGATTGTTAGATAAAAAAAAATTTATTACATAGAGCAAAGGTCTTAACCTTCTTAGAAGCAGTCCACATTTATAAAAAGGAAAAAGAAATTGGAAAACCAAAGCACTAATAAGATTGGGCCAGTGTTGGGGGCAAGAAATGTAATTGTCAGAAACGTGTCTAAGAGGCCAGCTACATCTCTGAAGCTCTAGGCTTGGTTGAAATAGGGGAACTTGTGCCGAACTCATCAACATTATCAGTTCTTCACAAATCCAGCCAATATAGACGAGAAGCCATGTTAAAAAATGTCAGCATTTTTATAAAAAGATTCTGCACAACAATTACTAGATAAAAATTGCCACCAGTGTTTTTCTGATTAAAAGATCTAGCTGTAATGCTCTAAAGTTGAACATGTGTCACTGTGTCACTGTGTGCTTCATCCCTGAGAGAGAGACTGGAAAATGTCAAGCTAACACTCTAACTGGCATCTAGGAAACAATACACTATTCCCAGTAGAACTGCTCACAGCTGCTGTTACATCAGCAAAAGCTTTTAACTCAGAAGCACTCAGTTCATGCCACAAGGACTATACCATTATTCCATCAAGTCATTACCAGTTTCACCTCAAAATCTTTATTAGTAATAAGAATCTAACTGATCTAACTTGGAGTTTAGATTTTTTTTTTGAAGTTTCATTATTAATAAATCACTGTTAAACATGACATTTCAATAAAAGAACATCATGTTGTGTAAATCATTCCATTGGGTTATGTTTGTTCAGCTTAATTGTTGCAGATGTTGTGTAACTGTGCATGCTTTATTAATGACACTGTGCCAAACTGTAATATCAGAGCAAATCTGGCTGTAAGTATGTCTACCTGTAACACTATATCCTGAGTGGAGTAAATCTTATTACTGATAAGTGATGATTAGTGTATACTTTCTTTTGTAATTTTTTACAACCTTTTTTTTATTAAGAGTGCTGCTGCATTCTTTGTCAGTTATCTGCAGTCACATGATTAGCTTCACAGGCTGTAGTATCCTAGCAACCGCCCCCTCCATGTGAAATTCACTTTACTTCCCCCTCCATCCTTTCTACAGCTGGTTCTTTCCATCACCGGGTGTATGTAGGTGTGACAGAGTGATCCGGTGTAATGAAATCTGATGGGCATCTGAGTTGATGGAATGTTTTCTAAAATTAAAACATTGCCCCTCTTTCTGTGTAAATGTCTACCACAAACGTACGCTCCTCTATTGTGAGGTTCATTTATGGTAAAACTGATGAGCAAGCAGTGATGAAAGAACTTCTAGACATAAAAGTTACAATGCATTGTAATGCAAATGTTAAAATGTAGCTCTGGTTAATATTATTTAATAAAGCACTAAATAGAGGATATTGTTTTAAGTATAAAACATCAGTTAGTGATGGAATCTCCTCAAATTCTCATTTAGTGTGACATTTTTGAGTCTCATACCCATAAGTTGGAGCTGAAGTTACACCAAACCTGTTGGTGGATATGAGTTAACCCTTTTAAATGACACAATTTAACCACTCTCTTCATCTTTGCCTGAATTAATCCATTTGGTATATAGTAAACGGCTAAAAATGTATCATAGAAACCTTATTCCTTCTGAAATATATATATATATTTTTTTTTTATTTAATTAAGAAAAAGAATTGAGATAGGAATATATATATTTATCTATCTCTCTCTCTCTCTCTCTCTCTCTCTCTCTCTCTCTCTCTCTCTCTCTTCTAAACTAGGTTATCTATGTTAGCATGTGTGTGTGTGTGTGTGTGTGTGTGTGTGTGTGTGTGTGTGTGTGTGTGTGTGTGTGTTGGGTGTTTGGTAACATTAGTGCGAATAATAGAATAAGGAGAAAAAGAGATAAAGAGAAGGATGAAGGATGTGGATACCCTCATACACATCATTCAGTTCATCTCTTCTCTTCTCCTATCATTCAGTTCTGCATATAGAACAGAATTTTAGACCTACACATCTTAATTTAAAACTTTTTTTATGCCTTTTAATGTATCTTCTTTGCATCCTACCTTCTTCTTTGCATCCTCTCATTTTCCACTCTAACAAGGTCATTGCCAATGTCATCATAGCACACCATCTTTTTGCTGATTGGCTGCCACAATCAGCTGAGTCTTAAAGAGACAGTAAGCTTTCTGCCATCTTTGCTTCTCTTGGCTTCTCTTGACCTTTTAACAAGTAACAGGGCGTGATTATTTGGGGTAAATAATGGGACTGGTTTATTTATTCAAAATGAAAGCTACAAATATTTGACATGATCATCCAGCAACAAAGGACTACACATACAACAGTGTGGGAGGGAGAAAATGGAGAAAAAGAAGAAAGAGCAGAAAGACAGATGTAAAAACAGAAAAAGGGAAACACAAATCTATCTATAACCCCTCTGCCAAGAAGGAAATACATAAACAACAAAAAAGGCCCTAGGAAAGAATAAATAGATTGAGTTTAGGTCAAAGATCTGATAGTGGATAGCACTGTGGTCACACGAGATCAATAACTCTGGCAGATAAATGCATGCTTGTGTTATTGGATCCTAATGGTGTAGCTTCAGATTCAGTAAATGGCTACAGGGGGCAGCACTAAAGAAGAGAGCAGAAAATTCATTTTTGTGACATAGACAGATAAACAAATACAAAACTCTTCATTCATTTGAACTAACTTAATCCCTGAAACCCTCCTGCCTGCATTCATTTCTTATTATTTCCACTGAAAATACCTAACTCCTCAAAATTGCTCAACATTTTTACATAAATAACTAGACACTATGTGTATAACTAGTTTCTATTCAACAACTTATTGCTCCACATGAGCTTTGCTAGATTTCGTTTTTTTCTCTCTCTATTTGCTAAATAGGTGGTAATAATAGCCTAAAATAGTAAAATACCAGTTTTAGCAAGAACACAAAGTATATTATTATAAATACAGTGATACTGTGGAGTTAGGTGCCATCAGGGTGTTTTTCAAAAGAGCTTTGGGCTAGCGTTTATTTTCACTGGCAACAATGGTTCCAAAAAGAGTGAGAGATGCAGAGACATGAGGTGCACTTAAAAACACATTGCCTCATTCTACCCTGTGCTTTGTGGAGACCATCTGTCCCTGTTCCACAGAGTCCAGGTTGCCATGCTTCAATGGGGTGCTTTTAGCTCTACCATTCATAAAAACATCATAGAACAACACATTAAGACATCCCAAGTTGTGAAAAAGTTGTGAAAATAAGACTTAAAAATCTGTTCCAAGGGGAAATCCCCTCAATGACATTTTTGCCACTGCCTCCACAGCTGTGATGCACACATCCTACCTGAATTACATATCTGAAGAACCTACCCACAATCATATTTTCCAACATTTTTCAAAACCCCTGCTAAATAGGTAAGTGATCTACAGAGAAAGGATATAGCCACCATCTCAACTCTGTGTTTAACCCTGGAGATTCTTCAGAATGGGACCAATAGTAACTGCATACAAAACCCCTACTTTCACCAAATGTGCACTTCTGTGTACAATACAATGTATGTGCTGCTTTGAAGGTCACTTGTTAAATCACCTGGCACCCCAAACACCTTCCTCTTATTAAAATCCAACACTTGTCTAACACTCAGGACTGTGTAGGACAGAATTATATATATATATATATGTACCTCACAGATTGATTACATTTATTTCTCCAGGAATCAAACTCCAATAAATAAATATAAATAAATGCCTATTGCAAATGTATGCTCCAACACTAATCCACACTAACTTTCAGTCTAGTGATGACAATACACTGCTTTCACTCACCTGAACAATAACAAACCTTCTTTTGCTGTATTTGACGGCATGTTTACACAAGACTCCATGAGATACTGTGCTTACCCGTTTGGCACTACACCTTAGCTTAAGGGTTTTTATCAAAACGGTTTTCTTGCAAATGAAGTTCATGACATCTTGTCTTCCAAAGTCAGGAATGTAAAGTGCACAAACAGAGAGACCATAAGAACTTAAATATAAGTGCAATGCTTAAAGAAATCCATAAGCAATGGAAGTAATTTACCTGTAATACCTTTAGACTTAGCAAAAAAAAAATAATTGCATGTTATTTTGAGGGAAAATCATGGTTACACCACATTACCATATTTAAAATTTTCAATTGTTAATGAAAACATTTAAAATAGACAGTAATATTTCTTTTGTAAATAGTTTGTTTAGTTTGTATATTTAAAATGTTTGCCTTTTTTTCACAATCTATTAAATTAATTGTTGATGCAAATACATGCAATAAAGTTTTCAGAAGATGCTAATTATTACTTTATGTAATTAATAAAGAATTACCTGTTTAGCAAGGACTGGGTTTCACTTATATCAGCCAAGCATAGGAAACATTTACTCATCTCTAAACTCATAATGTGAATTAATGAGAGCCGGTTGATACTCTCATGATAATATATAGGTACCTAGCAGAAATTCTTTGTATAGTTATTTGCAGTGAAGACTTTGGATGCAGTTTGTTAGTTTGAGTGGGGTTTTATTGATAGTGGTTGTAAATTCAATATCTCCTCCAAGTTGTTGGCTTTTTAATTTCATATACAAATGGAATTCATGTTGTGTTTGTCTTTGCAAATAGTCACTTTGGTCAGGACCTGAGGTGGCCTGAGGGACTTTGTGTACTACACATGTGAGGTCATGATTACAATCTAGTAAAGACATTAGTGCCTGATATTTCCATTAGTTATATAAAGTTTCCTACTTTCCTTTTACCTCCCTACTTTACAAAGGTTTGTCCTTCATAAATCTTTATCTCAGTTTCTCAATATATTACTCCCTGCTTCATGATTACAGAGAAAGGTTACTTAGATCCTGTTACCATGGTGACCTAAGGGACACAGAGAGGGAGAGAGAGTGTGTATGTGCAAGAGAGAGAAACAGAGAGTTAATAATGGTACAATGGTAGAACCTTGGATGTTGTCAGCCATTTTGTTCCCTTAACTGATTAGTTATAGTATAGGCTGAGATTAGAATAGGCTGGGTGAACATAAATATATAAAATACCTCATTACTATAAGCAAGTATTCAAAACATGTACACATCATTAAGTGATAGGTTCTTAAAATTATTGACATCTTTGTCAATCCCATACACAGATCATGTTTGGATTTCATAATTAAAGTAATATATGTCAGAAACTTGTACCTTGTTTATAAATACACACACACATGGCCTTTCAAGCATCTTTCAAAAGCATGACCTCTTCTCTCCCCTCTTTATTATAACATATACTTAGAGCAAGGCAAAATCTTGTAATAGTAGAGACAACAACAAATTGCTTATATAGAATATTAGGAAATATGATCCTGTATGAAGTGTCATATCTGAGATATGCAAATTGTGTAAAACTCAATACTGTTCATGGACAGGGGGTTGGGATAAACATATTTAGCCTTGTAATAGCATGAGATGTAAAAACAAACAAGCAAATAAATAAAAATGTTACCTCTAATCCCCATACTGGACTATCATTGTCTCTTTCTTGATAACCTCTTAATGACACCTTAAATAGTTTTGAGTCAATGCCAAGAATGTGGAGGCAGCACTCATGGGTTATGCAGAGAGTGAATCTTGAAGATTACCTCATGCAGACAATATAAAATCCACAAAATACATGTAGACTCAAAGTGCATTGTTCATCACAAATCCTGGTTTAACTATGAGATGCAGCCTCTTTTTCAAATCCTTGGCATCACATTTTCTCTGTGGGTAAGCTGTGTAATTTATAAATAATTAAACACATTCAAAAAACAAATAGAGGCCCCTTGTCCTGGTGTTGCACTCCAAAGGCATTACCATCAAACCTCTATGCAACTTTAAAGAGGCATGCTAATCACAGGACCCAAACCATATACAGGGCATATAAGGTATAGTAAAGGTATAGGGCTGGCTCCGGTAATGGGTCCTAATCTTAAATTATACAGTCTTTTTGAACATTATATTTGAGTCTTTATGATGAATTGTATTATCTCTTCCCTTATATCTGTTTATCAATGTTGGTTGTTTTATCATTCAACTCACACTGAAATATCCCCGAGGTTAATCAATGTTGTGGCTACAAGGTACTGGCTAGTTTGGTGCAGCATTACACTACGTTCACAAACAATTTTGAAAAAATTTAACTGGTAGTTTACATAGTATCCATGTTTGTAGGAGGAGAAGATTGGGTGGATATGCATTTCTACACACACTGCACAGATCCATGCTGTCAGCTACACTTATAGATTTTCAGCACTAGAGCACAGGGCTTTGAACTGCAGGCTGACAACTGCAATTAGTTTCTGCTTCATCTTGTTCAAAACCAATGTGAACGACCAAAGCTTTGCTGTTGGCTAATTCAAATATATGTTAATATTTGTTTCTTTAAATATTCAATCAGATGAAATGTTATTTCACATTAACCTGGTCTGGTCTGATCTTGGAGCATTGTTCTAATTGAAATATATGGTAAGGCCTTGTAAATGTGACCTTTACAATTGTGACCTTTACAATACTGTAACCTATGTTGTAAAGCACAGACCTAAATACTTTTATCTCTGATTGATAAAATGCTTACTTAGTATGCTTATTTATTTACTTACTTATTCACTCATTTACTAAATCATACTAAGTAACTGTTTTTTCCTTGTCAGAGTTATGGTAGATTGAGCCTAGGACCCCAAGCTAACTGCTTTGTATTTTAGTATACCATTTTTTTTACATATTATCAAGTAGTAGATAGAAATTATATTCAATGTTATGCTACTGTAGGTTAGGTTTAAGGGTTATTTGAATGTGTATTTTATTATGTATAAAATATTGACTTTGAATAACCAATATTTCAAATGATATTACACAGTTTATTGTGATTTTTTTATTTTTTATGCCTGAATAGTCATTGCTGTAGTTGTGTAGGTTACGCACTAGTTTGTGTGTTCCAATTTTTACATTTAGGCTAAAGCAGCATTTCTTACATTTACAGTTTACATGGGTATTCACCTGCTCCTCGATGTATGCGCTTTGTTTTGTATATTATGTATCAAATAGGAAAATAGGTTTTACATTAAATACACAAGAACATGTAGTCTAGTTAATGTTAGTTTAGAGGGCCTTTATTACACTCTATGATCAAAAGTATGCACACCACCTGAACACCACACATATATTTGTTACTTCTCTAACCTGTTACCACAAAGTCTGAAGCACACACACAGTATGTATGTGTATTCAGAATTTCTATTCACCAGAATTAGGAGGAAAAAGCCTGGGCACAAAGTGAGTACCAAGAAGACATTTATTGTTGTGTGAAGTGGTAGACCTTGAGTGTCCTGCAAAGAGCCCTAACCTCAACCACACTGAACACCTTTGGGATAAACTAGAGCTAGAACTACCTTACTCACCCAACATTAGTGCCTGGTCCCTCTAACAGCAAATGGGCAATACATCTGGAATAAAATGTTCAACATGCACCTGAGTATGATGATCAGGGGTACACATCTCACAAAACAGTATCTCACAAAAGTGAGTACACCCCTCACATTTCAGCTAAAATTTGAGTAAATCTTCTCAAGGGACAATACTAGATAATGAAACATGGATATATTTTAGAGTGGTCAATGTGAAGATTGTATAGCAGTGCAGATTTGCACCATTGTTAAATCCCCAGAGAGTTCTTTGCCATGGGGTGAAATGTAACCCAGATAAGGATGGGTTCCCTCTTGAGTCTGGTTCCTCTCAAGGTTTCTTCCTTATGCCATCTCGGGGAGTTTTTCCTTGCCACAGTTGCTCATCAGGGACAAACATACTTACAAAGAACATATTTACATTTAATCACCACATTATCTGTGTAAAGCTGCTTTGAGACAATGTTCTTGTTAAAAGCGCTATACAACTAAAAATGAATTGAATTGAATTATGTTGAACGACCACTGGATGTTCAACATAGCACCCCATGACAACATTCAGCCATTTATGTAAAATAGTTGGCAACAAAAGTAAGTACACCCTAAATTCTAACAGGCTGTACAACCATGTGTAACCATGCAAAGCCACAAATTTGCATAGTCCTGTCAAGCAGGCAAAAACTTGAACATGATGAAGATCCTAAATAGTTTTAACCCCTAAAACATCTCGGCATAAGTCATTGAATGCAGAATGTTTAACCCAGTTTTATGTCATGCTTAAATTTCTATTATACATTTTTTTTGTTAAATGTTTCTTGAATTGATAAATTGTACAGATGAATCTTGAATTTCACTAATGAAGGACGAGTGAACGGCATCAGATCAATCAATGTTTAACTAATTCTCTAATACAGGTCATAAATAAATCTTATGAACCTTCATTTGGCAACAGACAAAATTACTTTATAACTTCTGAAAATGGATGAACAACAAAGAAAAAAAAAAGACACTATAACAGTACAGTAAAGTGTGAAGCCTATCCAGTCTCTTGCAATCAATATAAATCAAATATGCAATCAAATACATGAATTTGTGCTGCGGAAATTCATAGATGACATACAGAAGAAATGCAAATTTTGGGCATTTCTAATAATTGTAATCCAAACTGTTTAGGCCTTCAGATTAGCTCAAGAACAGTGCATATAAAGCTGCATGGAATGGGTTTTCATGGTCGAGCAGTTGGCCCAAGCCTTACATCACCAAGTGCAATGCAAAGCATCAGATGCAGTGGTATAAAGCAATATGAGGTGGGGTTGTTTTTCAGGAGTTGGGCTCGGCCCCTTAGTTCCAGTAAAAGGAACTTTTAATGCTTTAGCATATCAAGGCATTATGGATAATTTTACGCTTCCATCTTTGGGGGAACAGTTTGGGAATGGCCCGTTCCTGTTCCAACATGATTGTGTACCAGTGCACAAAAAAGGTCCATAAAGACATGGATGAGTGAGTTTGGTGTGAAAGAACTTGACTGGCCTGCACCTCAACACGATATAACACTTTTGGGATAAATTAGAGCAGAGACTGTGATCCAGAACTTCTCCTCTAACATCAGTGTCTAAACTCACAAATGCGCTTCTGGAAGAACGGTCCAAAATTCCCATTAACACACTCCTTAACCTTGTGGAAAGCCTTCCCAGAAGAGTTGAAACTGTTTTAACTCCAAAATCATATTAAACCCTATGGATTAGGAATCATATGTTACTTAAGTTTATTCGCATTGGAAGGCAGACGAGCGAATGATTTTTGCAATATGGTGTATATCAAGTTCGTGCTGTTGCTGGCTGTTTGGTGGACCTGCTTTGTGAACGCGGAGGGAACGGCAGTGAGCGGCCGTGACGCGGCGCTCTGAGGCGGAGTGATCCAGAAACGGCACAAGCTCTTTATTTTCAGCAGGATTCGCTCCTGTTTCAGAGCGCTCTCTTCTCTTCTCTTCTCCGCTCTTCTCTCCCTTCCTTTCTTTATCTCACCTTCTCTTCTTCTCACTTACACTAATACAACACAAACAAGCCGGTCTGCTCTTGTGTAACGCCATTCCCTCCATGAGCTTCATCTGTTCGATATAAGGAATGGGTTATTTATTCAAGTGATAGATTTTTTTTCAACATCTGCTTCTCTCTGAAGGCTTGTTATCTCCTCCTTCAGGACACGACATCCTTTTCTCAGCAAATTGATTTCTGTTCAAACCCACACGCCTGATCACCGCCTGAAATGGGGGTAAGATTTAGTTCGGTCTTATTTTTCTATTTTCGTTGTGTAAACGCGCACGTAATTATTTGTTTGTTTGTGTATTTATTTCTCTAGAATGACAGGTTATTCTGTATCTTATTCTGATGCGTCGGCTCTTCCACGCCCTTTTCTTACCGCACGGGGGGGAAAAAAAGAAAAGTGCAACCTCTTTAAATAAATCCAGAAAATCTCAAAGACAATTTAACATCAGCACTGGGGGTTAGGGTCACATCGATATTGAATATAATTAAACCCTTTTTTATTGTGGTGACATGCAAAGAACAAAGAAAAGCAAGAATGGATATAATTCTGGAGGGTCTCCGCCTGATTGCGTCAATCCTGCGCGTGCAAATGTGCGGCTTTGCTCTGATGCGGTTAAAGAGGGGAAAAAATCTAGAAGCCCACCAGTTTGCCCAAATTTCTTCAGTTTATCCATTTTCCTCCAAAAACATCAGCCGCATATCATCCCAGCATTATTTAGAACTAGGCATAAAACAAAATTTGATTTAACATTTTTTATAAATTTTTTTTTTTTGCATTTAATTCTCACTAGGTGTGTATGTGTGAAGAAAAGGCACAGGGTGGTCCATGAAATTGAATAAGTGTAGAGGAATGTTTACGGTGTATTTGCATGATGAAGATGACCAACAGTACGTGTCTTCTAGACTCTTCTGGAAAATGGCGCAGTACTGTGAGAGATATACAGAGCAGTGAAAAAAAAACTGCAGAGAAACATCTGAGGTTTGGTTTCACAGCACAGCGCCTTCTTCTGAGGAATGTCCTAATTCATACATGATGATGCGCACTGGATTTTGCGACGCACGAATAAATGAGCAGGAGGTGCTTCAAGATGGATGCTGCAGCAGATTCTTCCCGACCAATGATTCAGGAGGTTTATTACACAGATTAGGCCTTCAGTAATATTTATGCCTTATTATTTTTTTCATCGACTGGGTGGGCCAGACTTCCAACTGCCCGAATGTATGTGTATGTCATAAAATAGTGTTAATTTATTAATTTAACCCCGGCAACAGCATGTGTCTGGTACTGCTGAAGGTCGGGGAGCAGATGCGTCACATCTCCTTTTCTTTTTTTTTGGGAATGTAAGCGAAGGAGAAAGAAGGCGGCAAAGGGAGGGGGGGAAGATGGAGATGCTGTGACCTTCAGGCAGGTTCACCCTGTGGGTATCAGAGGATAGAGCGTGCAGGGACAGCGTGAGGAAGGAGATTCCGGCTCTGACACAGCAGGGGACGTAGCCAATCAGAAAGCTCCCAGAAGCAATGGGCGTAGCCACAGATGATATTTAAGAAGCACAGTGACACGCAGCTCCAGGGAAAACTTTGCACGTTCGTGGTCATGATAGTAATAAATTATGGCAGTTTGTGTTCTTTGACCAGATGGATTTTACCTCATGTCCTATACAAATAGAGATTTTGACTAGTAATAATGATGTCATGACTGAAGTTGAATTTTGTAATATGCTCCACTTCAAGATTTCTGCTTTTAATTATTGACTATTTGAATATAAATTGAAAATATCTGCACACTAATTATGATTAATGTTCTTTAAATATCAATTTAAAATCTTTCAATCTATCTATCGATCTATCCAGCTATAAATAACTATGTTACAGTATAGTTATAGTGTTAATTGCAGGGCGGTTTTACTCATTCTGAAGCATTTTAATGGAGTTTTCTGCACGTGCATGCATATTTAATAGCCTGTGCCTTCAAATACATGTAATTCTCAAGGCAAGTGCAGTGCATTATAAAATATTATTTGGACATCGCCATCATTTTATATTTATAATGATTGAGCAGATTGTAATTTTAGAGATCCTGAATTGTTCTCACTAGTCAGATTATAAATGCATATTATGAATTAAAGTCGCAGTCTGTTTTTTGATCGCCAAAACGTTATTGTGAGGCAAAAAAAAAACACATGCAAAATATTTACGTCTTTGTTCTACAGTGTTCTAAACACTAAATTGGATGCTCATGGTAAATGCAACAATAGTTTTCAGACAGCAAATTAAATTGATTAATAGTAGTTTATATTAATGAGTAAGAATGTAAGAATTTGTTTTTACTTGGGAATGTTGGCGCACACACATACACACACACACACACACACACACACACACACACACACACACACACACACACACACACACACACACAGTCATGTAAATGCTGTAGCTTGTTCAATTGTGGTTATTTCACACAAAAAAGCATCTTAATTCAGACCTGCCTTTCCGTTTTGAGTTTTGTGGAATTTTATCATACAAGGAAAAGCATGTGGTGCCTTAGCTTTTAAATACACTATTCAAAAAAATTGGATAATCAGAAAATTTGGGTTGAAATAGCTTTTACCCTGGAGGGCCACTCCACTGTTACAGCTAGAATCATACCAGGGAAGTCTTGACAGATGGTCAGATTTTATTGTAGAAAATGACTCGGAATCACAGGGTTTTGCTTCCAGAAGATATCGGCCTTTATTATCAGTCATCAAAAGCTGGTCTACAGAGCGACTGACTCTCCAGTCATAATCCAACTTTATTTATACCTGGACCACAAATGGACCCCAATCCCCCCTCCCCCTTATACAATCAATGGTGACCCCCCAATGTCTATGTGCACAAACAAACACACAACAAACTATATTATTTCATGCATAGATACCCCACATTGTACATTCCTGTATGCACACATCAGAAGTAAATTTTTAATAGAAGCTACAAAGACATATTAAATATGCATATTTGATTAACTATAATTTTTCACAGTTTCGGGGACACAGACACACACACACACACACACACACACACACACACACACACACACACACACACACACCATAAACATGGCTTTATGCCTGTATTTAAAGATGTTTCTTTAGTATAAAACAGCAACAACTAAGAAACAGTCGAGAATAGATTGTCTGAAGCAATTCATGAAAAGTATTTTCTACAGTTTTATACATTTATATTAAAGCTATAAAGATGAACAGGTTTATTCAGACTGATATTAAGTCACACAGGATCAAACTTCCAGCGCATGTGACAGAACAGATATGTTCAGGTAGAACCTGCTTGGCAAACTTACATAAGAAACAAAGATCCTCCCATTTTTACAGCTTTCAAAAGACTATACACATTAGGAATGTGCAGATTGAGTGAAATTTTCTTCTTTACTTTAACACAATGACATTGTCTTTACATGTTTCCAAAGCATTTCACAGATTTTAACTTATCTCTTGCATTAAATTAGCACACCACTCACTTTAAATAAAAAAAACTCCTATGGTGAGAAAGAATGAATCATCAGCACATGGTAAAGCTGGGCCCATATATCAGAAGCCTGCCTACTCTATTCATTACCATAGATGAGATCATCGACCATTTGTGTGTGTGTGTGTATGTGTAAAAGGAAATGAAATGTACACAGGGTTCAAGGAAAGAGGTTGGATTACCGTGTCTCAATAAATAAAAATAAAATATATTTCCTGATTGATGTAATTACGCAGCTCACAGACATACCCAAAACAATTGCAGTTCTTTCTCAGGTTTGTGTTTGTGTGATTAGCAGGATGTAGTGCAGGACTAGCTTATTATTATTATTATTATATTTTATATACACTGTTAATTTTCAGAAACATTGAGAATGGTGGTTAGCTTGAGCAGGTAGCTCAGTGGTTAAGGTGCTGGGATAGTATTCAGAAGGTCAGGAGTTCAAGCCCCGGTATCGCCAAGCTGCGATTCTTAGGCCCTTGTGCAAGGCCCTTAACCCTCTATTCTCCGGGGGTGCTGTATTATGGCTAAGCTCTGACCCCGACTCCTGAGAAAGCTGGGATATGTGAAGAGCAGATTTCACTGTGCTGTAATGTGTATGTGACAAATAAAGGCTATTCTAATTTATACTATGTTGAGTCGGTAGTCCCGGATAATATTTTGCTGAATGAACTGGACTTACTGAACTTTTTCTTGATTTCTCTCTCAGTATGGACGGTCAGACAGCTACCGTGTGGCAACCACACAGGATAATGATGAGAAGCAGTCTCCCAAAAAGAAGGGAGCGAAAGATCTTGATGACCTGAAGAAGGAGGTGCCACTGGTAAGACCAAAACATACACGATGAATTATTCACAATAAACCTCTAACCTTAGCTTCAATAACCAACAGAATTACATGTGTTCTCAAGTACATTGTGTAATCTGTGTTGAATTGCATGTGAATAAAAACATGTTTTTGTTGTTTAAATATGACACCCACACGCATGCACACACGTTTCTACATTATTACATATAAGGTAAAACCTGGTTCTCAGTGGCACTTCACAGTATATTTCTATACAACGGCTGCTGTCAAACTGTTGGTGGCAACTCCAATTTAGTACTAGTAATCATTATTTAATGTAACAAAGATTTATTAGTACATGGCAGGATATTTATGTGTAGAACTGAAAAAGAATTATAATTATTAATATAAAACTGAGAATCATGCTCACAGTACAATTGCCAAAATACTGACACAGTGATAAATTCCTGTAGGCAGTCAAAGGACAAAGCAACAAGCAACTGTAGAAAATGCACGAGTGATTGGTTGCAGGTAGACATTGGGGTTCAGATAACCACGGAGAAGAATTGCTATATACATTAATTAATTACTTAAATCACAGGTTGACACTCAGGGTATAACTACACAGGGGCAGATACAGTGTATACAAAGATGTTAAAGAAAAAACACACCAATTGAATTTCTCTGATTACATATAAGCATTTAAGTGATAATAGTGAATGTGGCTAGTTACATATACTTTTTCATGTACTACACCTTAAGCAAAAGTGGCTATATGTTCAAAGGTATGTGCACCTCTGACCATCACACCATATGTTTTTCTACCCTAAAGTTTGAAGTGCACAAGTGCATGGTATGTCTTTTTACTCTTTATGTTATTTTTTTCTGTCACTGGACGTAAGAGGCACAGATGGGTTCCAGCATGTGAAGGCCTTTGTGCACAAAGTGAGCTCCATAAAGATATGGTTGTTTGGCTGACACCAACAACCCACAGAACACCACTCAGATAAGCCCTGAGATCAACCCCACTGCACACCATTGGGATCAACTGGAACTTGAGACTTTTCAACATCCAACATCAGTGCTTAATCTCACTAATATACTTGTAGCTGAATGAACACTTATCCCCATAGCCAAGCCTTCAAACCTTACCAGAAAAGATTGGAACCTATTATATCAAGACAGGTTGAATGAATCTGGATTGAGACGTGATGGTCTGCTGTGCACAGACTTTTTGATATATAGTGTTTGTTCCTCGGTGTAATTAGTACCTTCCCAAACATCCCTTTTCTCTTTCTCATTCTCACCTGTGTCTGTAATAATTATTTCTTTCTCTATCTATATTTTAGACAGAGCATAAGATGTCAATTGAGGAAGTTTGCCGGAAATACAACACTGACATTGTGCAGGTAATATATGGGAGCAAAACCAAACATTTTATTCAGCAGCAAAAACGTCATGTGCAGTTACACAATTCATGTTCAGTGTGATGTCACACATCCCTTAAGTGAAACAGTAGTATTTTATAATCGAATTAGTCTGTGTAACATATGAGGAAATTGGTAAAAGTAACAAAAACATGGTCTAACCTAATTTCCTATTTTGTTTATACAATAATATAATTTAATATAAATAATGCTCTTTTATCTATTTATCTTCCAATGATACACAGATACAGACAGATTATGTGTCATAGCATTACACATTACACATACCACTTATATGGTAGCATGCTCTGAAAACATGTCATTGTGACTTAGTCATGTTTGAGAGCCTGTAACTGATGCAAATATATCTTACTGTTTTATAGAGGAATAGACAGACAAATTGAAAAACAGGAAACATGTAAAGGGCAGGTTATATGAAAGCAATAACAGTTATGGAATCTAAGAACACTAAAGCCGTCAACCTGAAGAAGGAACAGGACATGAGAGGTTGTGACATCTGTCTAAAGCAAGAGAATGGCCTCCTTGGCCTCAGGAAGCAGCAGGACTTTGAAGGCCATCTCCCTTCAGAGCAATATAAAACCAACAATCATTAGGTGATCTAAGACAGTGGTCCCAACCCCCAGGCCGTGGACCAGCACCGGTCTTGGGGTCAGTTGGTACCAGGTCGCACAGAAAGAATACATAACTTACATTATTTCTGTTTAATTTATTATCTGATTCTGAACGATGTTTTATTTTGGAAAATTATCGGATTCTCTCCGCAACATCTGTCTATGACTCTTGATGCATGTTAAAATGCTCACCATGGTCACATGTCTAACCTACACCCGCTACATTTTTAAAGGGGCTGCTCCGTCCGCTAACACATAATACATTACTGCTAAATTAAAACCCCCAAGTGAGCAAAATGAACAAAAACCAACACAGTGGATTTACGTTTATTATTCCATTTAGAAAATACCAGTTTATGCCGGTCGTATCATTTTATTTGGTTGTATTTATCTACCACACCTTAAAGGCCGGTCCGTGAAAATATTTTCTGACATCCGTGGTGCAAAAAAGGTTGTGATCTAAGAACACTAAAGAGGATAAAAGATGGTGAGTCATGAAATCTAAACATGGATCAATAGGCTTAGTAATGTCCAATTAGTAAATACTAAACACTACAGACAAAACACAGAAACACAATGTTTTAATTATACAAACTATTCAACGGACAAACTGAATGCGTGTGTGTGTGATCAGGAAATACAAGGAAGAAAACGAATGGAAAGACAAATGCCTGGAGGCATGACAGGAATGAAAAAAAAAAATAATTTATGCTTGCTGAGCGCTTGGTGTGAATAGGAAATAGGAATGTTTTAGGGGACAGGATGTAAACCAGACACATAAATTACAACATTTTATCTAATAGGTTCTGTCTATTGGAATCAATAAAACCTTTGTATTTGAGTCTGTTTGTCTTTTGAACGTCAAAAAGAGTATGTTATGAAAGATGTCAAATATGAATTAAATATAACTATGGAGAAAGAATGATATTTATTGCTTTCAATTTAGTGAATGATTCACGGTAATGATCATCTTACACTTTTTTTTCTGTCAGGGTCTAACCAATGCTAAAGCAGCTGAGTATCTGGCTCGGGATGGACCTAACGCTCTCACTCCTCCACCTACTACCCCAGAGTGGGTTAAATTTTTTCGCCAGCTCTTTGGGGGCTTCTCTATCCTGCTTTGGATTGGAGCTATCCTCTGCTTCCTGGCCTATGCCATCCAGGCGGCCACAGAAGACGAACCAGCTGGAGACAATGTAAGGATACACCCAGATTAGTGGCAGGAGAAAACATGGATGCATTTAAGGGAGGCTATGGTTCAGACTAGATTAAGTGAATTTATAGATGAGGGCAAAAATAATATGTTAACGTTAGGGATCCACTTTCTCTTGTTTCCACTGCATGCTCGGATTGATGCAAAGATGTATAGAAAAACAAGAAATCCCTCAAAATATTCAATCTATAGTCATCATTTCTAAAAAATTATTTATATTTGCTTATCTCTCTAATAGTTGTACCTGGGGATCGTCCTATCCGCTGTGGTTATCATTACCGGCTGCTTCTCCTACTTCCAGGAGGCTAAGAGCTCAAAGATTATGGAGTCTTTCAAGAACATGGTCCCACAGGTACTGATCATTGATAAATGATCATATAAAATTAATCATATTTTGTTTTCAATAACATTTTAATTTAATTCTCTGTGATTTGCAGTAAGATTTATTGTATAGATAAATGCAGACAAAATGTTCTATCGTAAATTTCTTTAGCAAGCGTTGGTGATTCGTGAGGGTGAGAAGCTGCAGATTAATGCTGAGGAGGTGGTAGGTGGAGATTTGGTGGAGGTGAAAGGAGGAGACAGGATCCCTGCTGACCTAAGAATAATTTCTGCTCATGGCTGCAAGGTACATACACATACACACAGGTTGATTCATTTAAAATGGTCTATTTGGACTTATGTCCTATATTTTATTACTTAGACTATAATTTTCTTTTCATTATAATGTCAATTTGATGATACATTTTTATTCTCTTGTCTTCCATTTGTTCATGTGCTGTTTTTTGTCAGTTCCATGGTATTTAGTATTTTCTATATTATATTATATTAGGTTGACAACTCCTCACTGACAGGAGAATCAGAGCCTCAAACCAGGTCACCTGACTGCACCCATGACAACCCCCTGGAGACCCGCAACATTGCCTTCTTCTCAACCAACTGTGTGGAAGGTAGAGTTTTCCTAGCATCTGCCTTGTTCTTTTATCATCTGGATGTTTTTCTTTAATCTTTTCTGCAACTCTGCATCATGCTGTGGTTTTGTTTTCATTCTGCTGTGAAATGGATGATGAGAAAAATGTTGTCATGGCAACAAGCTCTCTCATTTCCTCTTCATGTAGCAGTGTCCCAGCTGCTGACACAGTGTTGTTTTCGGTCTTTGTCTAAATCAAACCAAATTGCTACAAATTAAAAAAACATAATGTATACCAGCAGAAATAACCTAAAGGGAACAATATAGTTTATATGGACTGATCAAAATAATATATTTTTTCACTGACAAAGTGATTTATCTAGTGATTTATTTATTTGCATGTATTTAAAATATATATTTATATATTCTTATATATATTGTGGTTTTAAAATAAAATTTTCATTAAGATTTAGCATATTCATTATTTAAATTAAATGATAGCCTTAACTAGCAGATAAACTGATTAGATTTTGGAATTAAACCAAAATGGGTAAATATTTGGAAAGAGTTTGATGCTTCAGTGGTTTCTTTTACCATTAATAATTATTTAGATTATTGATTGTTGTGTGATGATTTCAGGTTATTGACAATTGTACATTTTGGTTACATTAAAACACTTAAAACAAGTTGGAGAATTTTATGTTTCTGTCTGTTATACAGGTACAGCACGTGGCATTGTGGTGTGCACTGGTGATCGAACTGTGATGGGTCGCATTGCTACACTGACCTCTGGCCTGGAGACAGGCAAAACCCCCATCGCCAAAGAGATTGAGCACTTTATCCAAATCATCACAGGCGTGGCTGTTTTCCTGGGAGTCACCTTCTTCATTCTGTCCATCATCTTGGGCTACTCTTGGCTGGAGGCCGTCATCTTTCTTATTGGCATCATTGTGGCAAATGTGCCTGAAGGGCTCCTTGCCACTGTCACTGTAAGATTTTCTTAATGTTTTTTTATTTATCAGGATACCTCAGACATCTCTATGTCCATATATGTGTTCATGTGAGTGCGAGTGTGTTATGTCTGTGTCTGTATGTGTCTTAAGGTCTTTGGCTAGTGGTTTCAACATTTACAGTTTAGCATTTAGCATAGAATTTGTACACTTTTTATACCTAAACTAAGCTTTCCTACCTTTTTATTTAGACAAATTTGTGAACTGGCAGTTAAATGGGACCCAAACACTCATCTATTGTCACGGAAAAATGCAGTCCAAAACTATACCTCTGACATGGAAACAAGCCTATGCGAATCTAGGGTGCAGAAAAATCGCAGCAGGTGCTCTGGACTGATAAGTCAAAATTGTAAATACTGTATTCGGCTGAAGAATGAGGCAGTTTGTTCACTGAAGGGCTTTCGAGCAGTGCAACAATACGTATCTGCAGGCAACAGTGAAACATGGTGGCGGTTCCTTGCCAGTTTGGGGCTACAATTCTACAAATGGAGTTGGATATTTGGTCAGGATTAATCATGTCCTCAATGCTGAGCAATTCAGGCAACTACTTATCCATCAGTACCAGCTGGGTGGTGTCTGATTGGCCTCAAATTTATTTTGCAGCAGGATAACAGCCCTAAACATACAGCCAGTATCAGTAAGACCTAAAATATTACAGATGAACAAGGAGTTTTACGTAAATGACGTGAAGGGGATTACATGAAGGGATAGAAGGGTTTGAGGCAGCCAACATCCCTAAAAGATCTGTGGTTAGTTTTCCAAGATGTTTGCAGCATCCTACCTGCTACGTTCCTTCACAAATTGTGTGCATATGCACATAAAAGAATTCATGCTAATTTGCAGGCAAAGGGTGAACACACCAAATATTGATATGATCTGGATGTCTTTTTTGTTCATTTACTTTTCATTTTGTTTATTGATAAAAAATTAACTATTAACACCTACTTTTGAAAACATTCTTACTTACTTTACGTAATTGTGTGTGCGCGCGCGTATCAAGCATGTTTTCTATTCTCTATTTTAATTAATGAGTTTTTAACGTCTTTGGTCCTTTAATTGTGTCTAACAACTTTTTTTAACCTGTTTTCATACAGTGGGTGCTTTTTTATTTTTTTGTTGTTGGTGAATGCTCTGTTTCTGTTTTAGTTGTCTTTCATCCTGTGACAGTGTGTTTCTATGCCTGCATGTGTCTGTGTCAGAGTGTGTCTGTGATAGTGTGTGTCTGTGACAGCTCTGTAACTCTTTGTTGTCTCTTGTGGCTTTTTACAGTCTTTTCATCACTCTCTTTCTATAACTTTTGATGACTGTGACTTTCTTGCTGTCTTTTTGTGTTTTCTCTTTTTCTCTTGTCCTCATCTTTCAGACTCTCACTGTTGAAGGCCTCAGCCAGTGTGAAAAGCTGAAAAAGTATTCCACTTTGGGAAATGTAGTTTGCTTGAACAGGCTGATGGCAATGATTTATGAGAGAGTTGATACTTTTGCAGTTGCATGGCTTGGCTGTGCCGGATTTGCCTGTGCTTGCTGACTGTGCTACAGATATACATGGTGCTTGAGCTGCACGTGTGCTGCACCAGTGCTCTGCTTCTCAGGGGCTTCAATCTTGAATGATCTGCAAGCGAACTGGAATGCACTGTATCAGCAAAATATCTGACAGAATTTTACTAACTGTTATTCTCTGTGTTTTTCTCCATTTTTCTCTCATTTTCTACATTCACTTTAACCCCATAAACCTTTTACTGTCTCTCCTAATACTTTAATCTTTACTTCCTGTCTTTACCACTCTCTGCTCTTTCATCCTATACCTGTACCACTCTCTTTCTCAATGTGTAGGTATGTCTGACCCTCACAGCTAAACGCATGGCCCGTAAGAACTGCCTGGTAAAGAACCTCGAAGCTGTTGAGACTTTGGGTTCCACTTCCACCATCTGCTCAGATAAGACTGGAACTCTTACACAGAACCGCATGACTGTAGCTCATATGTGGTTTGATAATCAGATCCATGAGGCCGACACTACTGAGGACCAGTCCGGTGAGAAATACTTTCTATTTTCGAAAGCTATACTTTTTAACGCCACTGATTTTATTAACGTGGGTAATGCAGCGCATTGCTTCAGTGTCTGGCTGAACCGTTTCACAAGTCCATCTGTCTGCGGGTGGTATAACGATGTCCTGACATTTTTTACCTGCAACAACCGACAGAGATCAGCCATTAACTTTGATACAAAGGTTGTACATTGGTCGGTAAGCCGATCTTTCGGGATTCCCACTCGGCTAAAGAGAAGCATTAGTTCCTTAGCGATGTTCCCTGTTGTGGGCTTGCTCAGTGTAGTCCACTATGATAAGTATGTATTCATTCTTGGACTAACCCTAAACTTAACCCTAACCCTAGACTCGCTTTGGCAGCATACCTAAAATGTAGGTTCAGAAAGTAACACAGACCACACCACTGTCAACCAACCTAAGTGAACGTGTGAGAGTAAAGGGGACGACAGCATACAAATTAACCAGTTCACCGACCACTTCGTATTCATGATCCCTCCAGATCTGCTCCTTCACCTAAGAAAAATCTACTGATAAAAGACTTGAATAAATAAATACGTTTTTAGCCTCGACTTGAACAGTGTAAGAGTGTCTGAGTCCCGAACACTAATTGTAAGGCTCTTCCATAACTGTGGGGCTTTATAAGAGAAAGATCTGTCCCCTGCTGCAGTCTTTATTATTAGTCTTTATAGGTACTAACAAATAGCCTGCACCTTTTGATCTAAGTAGGCATGGAGGATCATATTGGTACAGAAGCTCATTTAGATACTGTGCCACGAGACCCTTAAGTGCTTTATACATCACTCCTGTGGTCTTATTTTCTAGATCTAGTAAGGACTCTTGCTGCTGCATGCTGAACTAACTGAATCTTATTTATGCACTCACTTGAACACCCAGACAGTAAGGCATTACAGTAGTCTAATCTAGATATAACAAAAGCATTAACTAGTTTTTCTGTGTACTGTAATGACGTAATTTTTGCCATATTTCTAAGGTGAAAGAAGGTGATCCTAGTAATAGTATCCACATGGACTTAAAGGTAAGACTAGGGTCAATAATCACACTAAGGCCTTTGACTGCTATAAACACTTAGACAGAAACACCATCCAGAGATGCTACATAATCGTAAAATTTGTATCATCAGCAAAGCAATGGAAGCGAATACCATGTTTATCTATAATTTCACCCAGAGGCAGCATATATAAAGAGAAAAGCAGTGGGCCTAACACAGATGTTTGCAGAACACCAAACTTTACCTCAGAGAGTGTGGAGAACTCACCATTTAAATCAACAAACTAATAGCGATCAGTCAAATAAGACCTTAGACAGGGGAGAGCTGTTTTTTTTATTCCAACAACGTTCCCTATTCTAACAAGCAGGAAAGTATGATCAATGATGTCAAAAGCTGTACTGAGGTTGAGCAAAATAAATTTTTACCAGCAGTTTAATTACCATATCTGTGCTTGATGGTGCAATTTTGTGCTTGATTAGAGACTTTGTGCATTAGTTAAACAAATGTTTCTAAATGATTTTATGGTGGAGTTGATTTTTTCTATATATCTGAGTAAAGAAATTACCTTGTGAATAAATGTGTGTTGCATTGCAGGTTTTAATTTCATTAGTGCTTTAATAAAATCAGTGCCGTTAAAATGAATTTGTGTTCACGTGTTATTGACATGTTAATTTTGACAGCCCTAATATATATATATATATATATATGTGAGTGTGTGTGTGTGTGTACTTTCGATTCTATTGTTTTAGTTTATATTGTAAAAGATTATTTTATCCTGAGCAGGTCTTACAATTAATTATGTAGGGTGCCCCCACCAATGGCCCAATGACGGAATCCACTGGTGTGGGTGAAGGTATGCTGCGTGTTAGTCTTTCTCGCGCTGCTGTAAAAGATTACTAAAATGCATATCAATTTGTTGCATGAATCCAATTCTTAACCTCTAATCTGACTCCAAATTACAATAAAGATTTAACTTGAATATATTTAATTCAAGCTGATTACCTTATTGGTTGTATTTTCTCCTTAATTTGAATAGATAGGAGTCGCTTAGAGTCTTGTGCTAGGCTAACAATAACTGCTTACAGAGGCACATTGGCCAGTCCAAATCTAAGTCAGAGGATATACCGGTAAACTAATATTGTTTAAGTAGGCTGCTCAATGCTTGTTAATGCATAAAGAATAATGTATTTAGCCACTTAGTTATAACTTGCTAAGTCAGTGATAGTCAGAAATCAGAAGGTCCCAGACATTGTGCTTTATGCTCAATCCGTTCATGAGTTTTCAGTATTTACTATCCTGGTCACAGGTTTGCGGTAACACCAGACTGCATAATCAACTAGATATAAATGATTTCCAGTTTACACAAGAATTGTAACTGTAGAGTCACTGTACCTGGCAATAGAGACACACTGAGACTGTGTGGGAATGCTTTGCAAATCCTTATTTGGAACAGGAGGTGACCTAAAAAACAAATGTCACCTAGTTTAAAACCAACACCTGTTAAGGATCTTCTCAGGGGCAATCCTTATATCAGTAGGACAGAATTTCCCCAAACCTGAGGTCTGTTCTACTGATATGGGACTGAGATCATATTTCCAATCTCACTTAGACCTATAAAATGATAACAAACATGTGTAGGTAAAATGCATACATTCCTAAAATGTAATTAGTGCATTATGCAAGTATAGGAGCTTCAATTCTGTGAACTTCTAAGTCACCTTTCCATGACCTGGCCATCTCCCCAGGATAGGAAGAGGAGGCTCAAGGATGGGTGAGCAGGCAGCTAAACAGATGGCTTTCTCTCCTGAGATTAAAGAGATCCTCTCCTCAGATTAGAAATTGTATTGTTTTGTTGCATGGCAGTTCTCAGGGTCTGGGATAATGAAGTGATTTGACCATCCTTACAAGTAAATAACTCCCTTAGAAGAACAACAGCACATGACATATTATTGTGCTACTAATGAAATGCATTTGATTACTTTATTATCAGCAAGTGTGATCACCCGTATAAAAGCCCAAATTTTAGCAGTTTGCTTTTTTGGTGCATTAAGGTATGTTAACACTACTTCTGGGAGAACATACATCAGCAGCAACAACAATAGTTGCTTTTCATCTGTCTGGGAAGAATTTATAAGGCAATTTTAAATGAATCAATCTAAAGTGAGAAATGTTGGAAAAGTTACCTAGCTTTCCAACAGTGAACATCCAAGCAAATTTCTCTCAATGTCAGACCATGCCAAGCTCAAAGAAAAAAAAATTAAATCTCTACAGGCCTCAGTTATCATTTTAAATGTTAAAGTTTATGACAGTACAATTAGAAAAACCCTGAACAAGTATTCTTGGTTTGAAAGGGTTTTCCAGAAGAGAGACTCTTCCCTCTAAAAACAACATGGCAACATGCCAGCATGGCCTGGGTTGCACGGTTGTGTCTGGACAAACCACAAGACTTTTCCAACAATGTCCTTTGGATAGAAGACACCAAAGTGTAGATGTTTGACAGTAATGCATAGTGGCAATTTTGTCAAACACTAAACACAGCATATCAGCCGAAACACATCATATCAACTGCAAAGCATATAGTGGTAAAATTAAATAATTTATAATGTAACATTTGGCATGTGCTGCAGCTGAGACCTTACAGTCATTAAGCTGACCTTAAACTTCTTTGTCTATCAAAGTATTCCAGATTCAAATCTGTCTGACAGCTAAAGGTTGGCCAAAGTGTAGTCATGAAGCAGGACAATGATCCCAAGCACACCAGCAAATCTACAACAGAATGGCTGAAAAAGAAAAGAATCACGGTGTTGTGATTTCCCAGTGAAAGTCCTGACCTCTACCCGTTTGAATTGCTGTGATGGGAGCTGTGCATAAACAAATGCCCACAAACCTCAATGAACTGAAGCAACATTGTAAAGATGTCTACATTGTATGTAGAGTCAGCTAAAATTCCTCCTCAATTGTGTAAAAGACAAATAAGGTCATGCACACATTGATTACTTAAAGTTATAGCTTATAAAAATGGTTCTAAAAGCTATTAAATCATAATTTTTTTTAATTGATATTAATAAATTGTACTTTTTTCAACAAATGGTTGGTCCATTTCAGTTAAATCTTTGTAAAAACAAGTAATGACACATGTTATGTATTGTTCATCTGAGGTTGTTCAGAGGACTGTAATCATGATACATAGGAGATTACATTGGCGATTACATTGCTTTTTTACATCAACACATTAAGTTTAATATATCGGCTTGTATCTGAATACCATTCTTTTTTAGGAACATCCTTTGATAAGACCTCTGTGACGTGGGTGTCACTGGCTCGGGTGGCAGTGCTCTGTAACAGGGCAGTGTTTA
The DNA here is from genome assembly GCA_024362625.1 of Silurus asotus. NCBI lineage: Eukaryota > Metazoa > Chordata > Actinopteri > Siluriformes > Siluridae > Silurus > Silurus asotus. The sequence goes on from MU528344.1 coordinate 409,327, forward strand.
AGGCAGGTCAGGAATCTCTACCTATTCTTAAGCGGGATGTCGCCGGTGATGCCTCTGAATCGGCTCTGTTAAAGTGTATCGAGCTTTCCTGCGGCTCAGTCAAAGCCATGAGGGACAAGAACAAGAAGGTGGCTGAGATTCCTTTTAACTCGACCAACAAGTACCAGGTAAGTAGGGTCAATTACATTTAGATGCAAGTTAACTGTCATACCAATTTTAGGGGATGTAGGCTATTCAATAAACTGAAATCCACAATAAAAGTTTACTAATTAAAGGCAGTGAACGTACATGTATATTTGTGTGTATGTTGTCCTCCGCATTTCTTTAAATGAATAGCTTTGTAAGAATAAATTACATTTTGTTGAAGAATATAAAACCCTCCACTTAAATCACATCACACTATATATACAATATTAGATAATAGAACAATTTAACATTTTTGAATAATTTACAGTAAGTGTGGCACATGTATGTTATTGACATTTTTTTTCCCTATTCACTGGTTTTATCTTGATGAAAGATTAAAAGCATTATTGTCATACTGGTTATGAGCAAGAAGGTGGCAGAAGCAATGCCAATGCCAAACTATTAGAAGTTTAAAAAAAGTCTTTATTTGTCACATATAAGGAACAAAATAGGAAATTTACTAAATGTTTTTTTTTTTTATTATTAATATTTTTTAAATCAGCTTTTTTTAAATTGTACTTTATTTGGATTCTCCAGTTCATGTATAGTCTATCATAGATTTTGTCCCCAGTCCCAATGGGACAGTCACAAGTTTACATTATATATGATGCTGAAAGCTAGACAATCCCACTATTGTCATATTTTTACCCCATAAAACCAGAAGCATATGGAGAATTGTGTGGAGTATATATGAGAATCATATCTATGATGCATGTTTATTCCTTTTCCAGCTTTCAGTGCATGAGACAGAAGACTCAGATGATAAACCCTACCTGTTGGTGATGAAGGGAGCACCAGAGCGTATTCTGGAACGTTGTTCCACCATCATGGTACAAGGTAAAGAGCAGCCCATGGATGAGGAGATGAAGGAGTCGTTCCAAAATGCCTATTTGGAGTTGGGAGGATTAGGAGAGAGAGTCCTGGGTAAGTAAGAGATTATTAGAACATCAAGAAAATTCGTATTAGGAACAATACGAATTCAGAATGATTTGTCTAAATCAAAGAGAATTAAGAAAGTTTTATTCTTCAGTGATATAAAACAGACATCCACAAAAATAATGGCACAATGGTGAGATCACTAATTCTTGTTTTAGTTTTACTGACAGAGACATTGAGGGGCATCTAAATCAGTGGTCCCCAACCCCCAGGCGGCGGACCGGCACCGGTCCGTGGGTCAATTAGTACCAGGCCACACAGAAAGAATACATAACTTACATTATTTCCGTTTTATTTATTATCTGCTTCTGAACAATGTTTTATTTTGGAAAATTATGTCTATGACTCACTTGATTCAAGTTCAGATGCTTGCCTCGGTCACGTGTCTTACCAACATCTGCTACCTTCTTAAAAGGGCGGCTCTGGCCAGGTGACACATATTATATTATTGCTAAATTTAAAACCCCAAGCTAGCAAAATTACCAAAAACCAACACAGTGGATTAACTTTTATTATTATATTTAGAAAAGACCAGATTTTATGCTAGTCGTGTCATTTTATTTTGTTGTATTTATCGTGTGCGTGCGTGCGTGCGTGTGTGTGTGCGTGTAAATGAGACTCTTACTTTAATTTATTTTTGTTACTACAAGAAAAAGCAATTCTATACAGTAAATAGGTTGCAGGTAATAACACACAGATGTAAGCAATCACTTGGTGCCTGCTGGTTTAATCTTCTCTCTGATGCTCACCCTCTGCCACCACATGGATATGATCCCCTTTTCTAATACAGCATTGTATTTTAAACATTGGAAGTATTTGGGCTCTGAAAATGTACTAGATGATGTCTAGATTGATTTTTGTGTAAATCTTTCCATGGTTTCAACATATGTATTAACTTAAATTGAGTTCCTTTAGAACAGTGCATGCCTGAAAGCCGATTCATTGGGAGAGCCTCGTACTGAAAAGATTCTGTCTTTATTTTTGTTGTTTCCTGTACAGGTTTCTGCCATTTGTTTTTGCCTGAGGATGAGTACCCTAAAGGGTTCGCTTTTGACACAGATGATGTGAACTTCAAGACAGATAATCTTTGCTTTGTGGGTCTAATGTCTATGATCGACCCTCCACGTGCTGCAGTGCCTGATGCTGTGGGCAAATGCAGATCAGCTGGCATCAAGGTCATCATGGTGACAGGAGACCACCCAATCACAGCCAAGGCCATTGCCAAGGGAGTGGGTATTATCTCTGAAGGCACCGAGACAGTGGAGGATATCGCTGCTCGTCTTAATATTCCCGTTAGCCAGGTTAACCCCAGGTAATGTACACTTCACATAGTTTGTATAGCATATGCACAAAAGTACAACAAATTTACTAAGAAATGAGATTTAGAGAACTTTACATTATACTGTAGCTGTAGATGTTTTTACACATACGAGGAATCAGTTTGCTCCTAAACAGCTACTCATAGCATTTAGTTCTAGCTAGGATGATCCAGAAAAATATTTTTATACAAGATCTTAGGCATAAGTGCAGAAACAAATCCATGAAAAATAAAAACAGCAGTTAAATAAATAAAATTCATAATTTGTGTATAGACTCTTAAATATTAAAATTGCAGTCATTGCAGGACTTGAGATCAGCAAAAACAGTACTTTTAAGACTTTAGGATGTTTAAACTCTCCAGAAATCTCATTATTTCCAGTAATTTTTTTTTTCCAATTTAAATCTACTGAACGATGACTGAACTATGGAGCTGATTGAAACACACCCAGGTCATTATATACTTACACAAATGTGTTTACATTGTCTCTACAAATAGAACAGAATCCTCCTCACAGTGTCAATAAGCAAGGTGAATTAGGATAGCAAATTTATGTAATCTTGTAGGTTGGATAAAAAAAAAAAAAACATGTAATAACAATCTAATACACTGACTCTGATTTGTGCCTTGCTATTTATCAGGGATGCAAAAGCATGTGTGATCCATGGCACCGATCTGAAAGACCTGAGCCAAGAGCAGATGGATGATATTCTGAAGAACCACACAGAGATTGTGTTTGCCAGGACTTCACCACAACAGAAGCTTATTATTGTGGAGGGCTGCCAGAGACAGGTCAATTAAGAGAACTACCTATAACTTTCCAGTATAGATAAATTTTCTATTATAGTCTACACATTCATATGTTTTTACATGATTCTTTACAATTCTCATATGTGCTTTTAGTTATACATTTGAACAAGAAGCTTATTATTGTGGAGGGCTGCCAGAGACAGGTCAATTAAGAGAACTACCTATAACTTTCCAGTATAGATAAATGTTCAATTATAGTCTACACATTCATATGTTTTTACATGATTCTTTACAATTCTCATACTTGCTTTTAGTTATAAATATGAACAAGAAGCTTAATTGAATATAAAATAAACTAATACTTTCAATCCACTTAAGTGTCAGTAAAAATGCTTTAATTACTATTTTTCCTGGGCCATTGATTTCCCTGTGTGTATTAACACATTTCTGTATATCTCAGGGTGCAATTGTGGCTGTGACTGGTGATGGTGTAAATGACTCTCCTGCTCTGAAGAAGGCAGACATTGGTGTGGCCATGGGGATCTCAGGCTCAGATGTTTCCAAACAGGCAGCTGACATGATCTTGCTGGATGACAACTTTGCCTCTATCGTCACTGGCGTGGAAGAGGGTGAGAAAAAGAAGGGAGAGAGAGACAGGGGATATTACAATTTTAATAAAAATGTACTGTGATCCTGAAAGTCTAAATAATATGAATAATTAAAGTGTTTGTGTTTTTATTTATTTTTCATGTGCAGGGCGTCTGATCTTTGACAACCTAAAGAAATCAATTGCTTACACATTAACAAGCAACATTCCGGAAATCACTCCTTTTCTGTTCTTCATTTTGGTTAACATTCCTCTTCCTCTTGGGACCATCACCATTCTTTGCATTGACCTCGGTACTGACATGGTAAGAAACACACATACATCCACAGTGATTACACATGCTATTGTGCACACACACAAACACACACACATAGTAAAAACATACACCAGGCACACCTTAGTCCCAGTTCAGTTTTGTTTACTTTGCACACAACACACCATCACAGTCTGTGTGCTCTTACAGGTTCCTGCCATCTCCCTGGCTTATGAGGCAGCAGAGAGCGACATCATGAAGCGCCAGCCCCGTAACCCTCTGAGAGACAAGCTGGTTAATGAGCGTCTCATCAGCATTGCCTATGGACAGATCGGTTAGCACACAGCCACACTACACTACACTACACTACACCACACACAACTACATCACACACAGCTTCACTATAGTTACCTACACTAAATCACACTACACTCCCCCACACACCACTAGGCTACACTACACTCACTAAGCCAATATTACAGCCTATAATTAAATCAACTCTTGCTGTAATCCTGGCTCTGCCACTGAAATGGCAATTGCTTTTTAAAAATATCAAGCTGCTAAAAATAATGATACAAAACATAAAAGAGGTGTTATTCTGCTTTTATATAAAGAAATATCTATGCCCACATTAATCCAGATCGATCTGAAAATTGAGTTTTTCTTTTATACACCTCTCCATCTACATTGAAAATTGTAAACATACAAAAAGTAACGCTTGAAAAGCTCACTTCCTTATACTGTGCGTACATACTATTTCCTTCAGCCATTTCATGCAGCAATGTTGAGAAAATGCAAGATGATCACTAAGAGCTTTTTAGAAAAGCTCAGTTTTCACTCCACAGTAATGCTATCTCTGTGTGACAGGAAGAACAAAACATATTTGCAAATGTATCCATTTCAGGATTGATGTAGCTTTAGATGTTCATTCTAGAGTATTGAAAATGATTCAATATTCTCTCTCACTTGCACTGCATAGGGATGATTCAAGCTCTTGGAGGATTCTTTGCATACTTCGTGATCATGGCTGAGAATGGGTTCTTGCCATCCGTGCTGGTGGGAATTCGGCTCAACTGGGACGATCGGTCCAACAATGACCTGGAGGACAGCTACGGTCAACAATGGGTTTGTAATCAGTATAACACTGAAGTGAAAAAAGTTAATGAGGTTGACTATTTGAGACGAGTAGTCTAAAAAGCCAAATAACTTTTTTAATTAAAGTTTCATTCATTCATCCTTTTTTATAGCGAAAACAATGTAACTAGCTGGCAACAACAATGAATTGCATGGCTGTAGACTACTTTCTATACAGGATGGCTGTGCTTATTGTTACCACGTGTTCTTTATAATACAGCCCTGCCCTGTACTGAACAGGATATTTCCTGTTTTTTTTTATATCTTATTAACCGATAGAGAAAAAGAAGCCATTAGCTCATATTTTTAAAAGCGGGAAATGACTCTAATGCTTTCCTTAAAGAAGTCAAGCTCATAGATTAACATCGCTCTTTGGAAGTTTATTTATTGGGTTTGGTGATTAATAACTAGTAAATTTCAATGATACAATTTATAAGAATCAGATTTCTTCAGCTAGTTGGTCAGTTGATGGTAGCATTTTAGCATTTAGAGTTTGCCTACTTGTTTATTTTATTCCCCGGTCTTTCCCTTACTCTTTGTCTCAGACCTATGAGCAGAGGAAGATCGTGGAGTTCACCTGTCATACAGCTTTCTTTGTGAGCATTGTGGTGGTGCAGTGGGCTGATGTCATAATCTGCAAGACACGTCGCAACTCTGTGTTTCAGCAAGGCATGAGGTCAGTGCTTCATCTTCTTCTTCCTTCCCTATTACCGTCATTATCTGTTCTCCAGTCTGTCCAAAAAAGAAATTATCAGCATCTAATGTGTAATTCTATAAGCATCTAAAGTCTAATGTCTAACACTCCCCATTCTTCTCTTCTTCCTAATGCTGTTTTTGCTCATGTATTTTGTTTGTAACAAGCACGGTAATTTTATTTTTCAGGATATTTTACAATTTATATTTCATGTTATTTTCCATTCTTGTTCTACAGAAATAAGATTCTAATATTTGGCCTTTTTGAGGAGACAGCTTTGGCTGCATTACTTTCCTATTGCCCAGGAATGGATGTTGCCCTGAGAATGTACCCACTGAAGTTAGTGGCACACACACACACACACACACACACACACACACACACACACACACACACACACACACATTAATTGTATTTGTATTTTCTTTTATAACACGTTTATGAGCAAAACCTCATCTGATGGCATATCTTTGTTCACTAAATGTTCCTTAATGTTTTTTTTGTTTGTTTGTTTCTGCAACATGATATGAATGCTCTACCAACTGTAAAAAGCATGTGACTGCTTGAAGCCATTAAAAGAGCAGACCTCTCCCTGACAGAGGGCTGGACTAATTCTGTATAACCTGAAGGAACTGGGTGTACAAACAAAGATCTGCTGTTTCACTCATGTCAGCTTTGCATATATATATATAGTCATACTGTTTCTTTCAGTTCTCCAACCCTTTAACACAGAGCAAGGAACTGTGTTCTTTTTATAAGAGTGTAGCACTAACATAAGCCTTATCTTATGTGTTGTTCTTAGCAAAATCTACTACACACGTGTAAAAAGGTTTTTATTGTAGCTATGTATCCTCATTCGTGACAGCTCTTGAATGTGTCATAATATCTATGAAGTCATCGTTGGGTTGTTATGAAAAAGGATTTGGAATTGCATTTTGGCGCCACCTACTGGTATAATTGTGTATTTGGTAAGAGTCAATGAATTTAAACGATTTTTTTTTGCTGAAGAAAATTAAAAAGATTCGATTCACCAGAATAAGTCAAACCAGCATTACACTGAGATTGTGAATTACTGTTAGTACTGGTATTGTAAAATAAAGTCAGACCTGAAGATGTATATTTAATGAATTATCCTGCAAATGTATGATCTTTCTCTTGTATTATCTCACTCTCTGTCTTTTTTATTTACCTCTATTTTTCTGTCTTTCTCAGGCCAAGTTGGTGGTTCTGTGCATTTCCTTACAGCTTCCTCATCTTTGTTTATGATGAGATTCGAAAACTCATCTTGCGCAGAAACCCAGGAGGTATAAAACATAAGCACCTATACACAAACACACATTCTCATACATACAGACACACTCACTCACTCACACACATACACACACACATACACACATTGATGTGCATTGATATAATAAATATAGTAAACATTTTATTTCCTCTCTGTCTGTGTTTTACAGGTTGGATTGAAAGGGAGACCTACTATTAAATTATCCCTTTATTTTTTCATGTACTTTTCATTCTACCCTCCCTCTGTTTCTCGCTGTCGCTCTTTCTTTCTCTCTCTACATACCAACTAAAAGTGAATGAACCAAACCAGACCATAATAACATCCTGTCCTTTTACCTTCTTTAAAGAAATAAAAAAAAGAAATGACACATTCCAATAAGATGTGAGAACCAACAGTGATGGAGAGAATGAGGTTGTTCTTCTTTCTCTCCATTCCCTTTTTTGTTTAATACTGTGACCAGATCTCTTCTCCACATTGTCGATTGATATCTTTCCACACTATCAATGTTGTACTGAATACTAGTGACACTGATGATTCCTGTTGTAAGTTAAGTCGTGACCAATTTAGGACACAAATGTCCTGTGCGCACACACTGCCATTTATTTTTCTTCTTAGACCTTGTTTGTCCTCCTTCAGCAGCTTTGTCTCTGGGCCATTTCTCTTCTCCAATACCCCATACGTCTCCTCCAACCTGTTCTTTCTATTTTTCTCTCTCTCTTTCTCTCTCTCTCTCTCTCTCTCTCTCTCTCTCTGTGGCTTTTCTTTCTGCCACTGTGTTGTTGTTTTATTACTCTTATACTGCCACTGCCATCCTCTCCAGACCATTCAAACAACTAACCCTCCTGTCCTGCTCTGTCCTAACGTCCCTCTCTCCCTTCCTCCCTCCCTCCGTCTGTCTGTCTGTCTGTTTGTGAATACTGCTGTACTCTTCCCACCTCTCCTTCTCTCCTTCTTACCTTTGAAGAAATGAAGAAAATTCAGTTTTTGTGTGTTTTAGGAATCCAGTTTCATTCTTTAAATAAGTGGGAAAATAGATGAAAAAAAACATCAATAAGGCTATGTACCTTACCTGCGGATTAGCAGCAAGAAAAATTAAATAAAAAAGAAAAAACTCTCTTTTTTCAGTTTGGTGTCGATTTGTTTTTGTGTGTGATCTTAATGGATTGCTATGAAGTTATAGGTAGGAGCAGTTAGTGGTCTGTGTAGTTCATGCGGTGCGTTCGGTTTTTATTGTTGACGTGTAAATTAGGACTGGAACAACATGATTATAATAACAATGCTAATGATGGTATGATAGTGTCAATCTTACGGTGTTCTTTATGTAAAGGTGTGTACTTTCTAATGCATATAATGTTTTTCCTTTACAACCGAAAAGAATGACAGCAGAAGGTTGAGATATTTGCTAGAACATTTAATTAAAATAAAAAATATATTTAAAAAGTCTGACGTTCACCTGCCATGTTTGTTGTTTAAAAGGCGTGTACATAGTATGTTTTTGAGTTCTGCCATTATATCACTTATTTCAAAATGGAATTATTATTCTGGGTTATGTCTTAGGATATCCACCTAAACTTATTGAGCAGGTCTGTACAGCACGAGTCACAGAAGCACCTCTTAGCACAGGCGTGTGTTTTTGAAGGAGCTGGCACACCACAAAGTGGACCAATGTGTAAAATCTCAATCTTTGGCACAAAACATTTTTGTGGAAATATAAGATCACCCACAGTGAAATGTGATGGTGGTAGTATGATGTAGAGCGTTGGCCTCTTGGTTGCTTTTGAGGAAAAACAATATTACTGTATAGATGAGCTGCTCTTTAAAGGGAGTAGTAAAAGGCTACTAGAGGCTACCAGACACAATATCTTAAGATTTTATTAATTTTAATGGAAACATTAATAATTGCTTAGATTTTAAATCAGCCTTAACTATGAGATCACTTTTGGGCTTAAAAAATGTCTTCAATTTATTCATAATAGTGAACGAAAGACTTAAATGACCCTGAGTTTAGAAAATGATTGCAAATGTAGGTGAGTTGGCTCAGTTAATACATTTTTCTTGTTATTAAATAAGGGGAATTACTGTATGGACACCGAACCTTGCCAGCTTTAAATGGTTCTTCCTAAAAACTGTTAAACAAAGTTGGAGGCACACAATTGTGTAGGATGTTTCAGGATATGAAAAAATTACATTTTCCCATCACTTGAACTTGTAGACTCAAACCTGTTCTAGCATGATGATGCTTCTGTGCACAAAGCAAGGGCTATGAATATATTCACATGGGTCAAGGTTTTCTTCTTAGAGCTCTGACCTGAACTCTGACTGCACATGATTCCTTTTCACCCTCCATCAGTACCTGACTTAAATAATACACTTGAGGCTGAATAAATGTCCACAGTCAAAAATCTAGTGGAACATCTTAAAAGGGAAGAAATCAAATAAAAATTCTTTGTCACATACACATACATACAGGGTACGACATGGATGGGGAGAAAAATTAACCGAGAAAAAGAATGCAGATAAATAAAGTATACCCTATTTAAAAATATATGAGAAAAAAGTGTGTATATACATGGTATGCTTATGCTTATGACAGTAAAGAAGGTTTATAACAGCAAAAGGGGACTAAATTAAGAATTGGGAAAGATTGTGTATGTGAGAATTAGTTGAAGCTGTAGTCACAAAAATGTTTTAACTCAAATTAAAAATTAAGTTTTAAATTAAAACTTTGGGCATATAATAAAATTATGTAACGATATCAAATAATTATAAAACACAAACAATTTTCCCGTGTCTTACAAGGAAATAAGTGCACCATTGTTTCATGTTCATGGTCATATGGTGACTTGTTAGACATCAGTGTTTATCATTTACATATTATCTGCAAATAAACAAACTATTTTTTTATGTATGGACAGCACTAAACTGGCTTTTTTTTTTTGGGGGGGGGGGGGCTTACTCAAGTAGCTAAAATTGTCACTAACAAAACAGTCACTACAGAAAATAGTTTAATTTGCACTTAGTATTTTAGTGACTAAGGTTTGGAGTTGTTGAGCAGAGGTTCAGGATCTAGCATCACTGCAGCTGAGCAATGCTCTTGACCTTTTCTTCTGTATCACGTAAGTACAGGTCTGTATTACCCTGTGCCCTGACAAACAGAAATATGTAAGAAGTAGAATTTCAGTGCCTGTAATGTATATTTGACATATATTTTTACTGTACACGAGAGACCTTTAATAAAAGTTTTATCTCCATTGTGAAAGCTATTTTGAATCTAAGCACTGTAGGTTCTAAAACAGTTATGGTTTTAACATTATTTTTGACAGTTTCAAGCATAAAATAACTAATTGGATTAGTTTTTCAAAGCATATTTTTTATTCAACATAGTTAATTTAAAAGATAAGCAATTTCAGTCAATCAGCTTTTAACAAGCATAATTGCAAGCTTTTAACATATAATGCAACTAATTTAGATTGACCACTGGGGGGCACTGTTCAAGGTTTTTCCATACAGAACTATCAAATTGATTGTTTTGAAATGTATTTTCCGTGTAAACTTTGAGAGGTGGCAAAAGTAAACATCCTTCACTTAAATAGAAGTTCAGGTATTCATGTTTTAAAATACTAGTAAAAGTTGAAGTCCTGACTATAATTTTTTTGCTCAAGTTAAAGTTAAGAAGTTTGGGCTCTAACATGTATGTAAGTATGTATTTACTACTACCTGTTGTAGTGTCACGCTGGTAACTGGACCGCACATTATATTAATATTAGGGTTATCAATCAATTCAAATAAACTGTATAAATTCTCTCTGTTCTAAATGTACCATATATGAATACTTTATGTTTTTAATACTCTAAGCAATATGGACATGGAGAAATATGGATGCTTTATGCAAATATATGTTTATTATTAGTAAAACCAAACTCAACCTAGAGCATAAAGACAAAAAATTCTTGTAAATGTTTTAAAGTAATTGTTTCCACACGGACAGTTAATGAGGTGATACCGGAGAAACTGTACCACTTGTAACTTTCATACCAATTACATAATCAGAGAATGTTTGTTTTTATATGAACTGGTTTATGTAAAAGACATTTTCGAGCTTTTTATAAAAAAAGCTCGGATTTTAGTACTGATTTGAGATTTGCCGCATCAGTAAAACAAATTTTTACTGATTACAAATATTTTTTATTGGAGTTTATTTATTTATTTTATATCTGAGTAAAAAAAAGGACTACATTAATAAATGTATGTTGAGCTGAACGGTTTTAATTTCGCCTCTTTTATATATAGTAATTTATGTATGTATTTCTATTTATTCTAAATATGGTCAAACAAAACTGCGCGCTGCATTGATAGCGTGTTAATAAAATTTTGCGGCATTAAAATGAATTTGCGTTTAAACCCAGATATTAGGAAAGCACAAGCCAGTGCACTCTTGGTCCAGCATAAAACATGTGCCAAATCAAATATGCAGAGAGAGGGAGAAAGGGAGAGAGATAGCTGATATGATGGAAAGGATAAAGCTAGATATGTTGTGTGTTCAGGAGACCAAGTAGAAAGGGAGTAATGCCAGGAACATTGGAGGTGGGTTTAAACTGTTATTTCATGGTGTGGATGGAAAGAGAAATGGTGTAGGGGTGATTCTGCAGGAAAGAGTACAGTAAGAGTGTAGTGGAGGTGAAGAGAGTTTATGATAGGGTGATGAATGTGAAGCTGGAAGTTGAAGGGATGATGATAAATGTCATCAGTGCCTATGCTCCACAAGTTGGCTGTGAGATAGGGGAGAAGGAAAGATTCTGGAGTGAATTAGATGAAGTGGTAGATGGTGTACCTAGGAAGGAAAGATTGGTGATTGGGGCAGAATTTAATGGGCATGTTGGTGAAGGGAACAGAGGTGATGAGGAGGTGATGGGTAGGTATGGCCTTAAGGAGAGGAATGTGGAAGGGCAGATGGTGGTAGATTTTGCTAAAAGGATGGAAATGGCAGTGGTGAACACGTATTTTAAGAAGAAGGAGGATCATAGGGTGACGTATAAGAGTGGAGGCAGGTGCACACGGGTGGACTATGTTCTATGCAGGAGATGCAACCTGAAGGAGATTGGAGACTGTACGGTGTTGGCAGGGGACAGTGTAGCTAGACAGGATCAGATGGTTGTCTGTAGGATGGTTTTGAGGCGAAGAAGAAGAGAAGTAGAGTAAGGACTGAAAAAAGAATAAGATGGTGAAAACTGAAGGAGGAAGAGTGTAGTGTGAGGTTCAGGGAAGAGGTCAGACAGGGGCTTAGTGGTATTGAAGAGGTGTTGTGTGATTGGAAAAACTACTGCAGGAATGATCAGGGAGGCAGCTAGAAAAGTACTTGGTGTGACATCTGGAATTAGAAAGGAAGACAAGGAGACGTGGTGGTGGAATGAGGAAGTGCAGAAGGGCATAAGGAGAAAGAGGTTGGCAAAACAGAAGTGGAACAGAGTGATGAGAAAAGTAGGCAGGAGTACAAGGAGATGCGGCAGCAGCTTAAGAGGGATGTGGCGAAAGCCAAGGAAAAGGCATATGAGGAGCTGTATGAGAAGTTGGACACTAAGGAAGGAGAAAAGGATTTATACCGATTGGCCAGGCAGAGGGACCGAGCTGGGAAGGATTTACTGGGGAGTTAGAACAATAAAGGATGGAAAGGGAAATGTGTTGACTAGTGAGGAGAGTGTGTTGAGAAGGTGCAGGGAGTATTTTGAGCAGCTGATGAATGGGAAAAATCAGAGAGAGAGAAGGTTGGATGATGTGGAGTTGGTAAAGCAAGATGTAGATAGGATTAGTAAGGGGGAAGTGAGAGCAGCGATTAAGAGGATGAAGAGTGGAAAGTCGGTTGGACCAGATGACATACCGGTAGAAGCATGGAGATGTTTAGGAGAGTTGTCCGTGGAGTTTTTACCCAGATTGTTTTCCAAGATTCTGGAAGGTGGGAGGATGCCTGAGGAATGGAGAAGGAGTGTGCTGGTACCGATCTTTAAGCATAAGGGAGATGTGCAGACCTGCAGTAACTACAGGGGAATTAGGCTGATCAGTCATACCATGAAGTTATGGGAAAGAGTAGTGGAAGCCAGGCTGAGAGAAGAGGTGACCATCTGTGAGCAACAGTATGGTTTCATGCCGAGGAAGAGCACCACAGATGCCTTATTTGCTTTGAGGATGTTGATGGAGAAGTATAGAGAAGGACAGAAGGAATTGCATTGTGTATTTGTGGATTGAAAGAAGGCTTACGACAGGGTGCCGAGAGAGGAGCTGTGGTACTGTATGAGGAAGTCAGGTGTGTCAGAGAAGTATGTGAGGGTGGTGCAGGACATGTATGAAGACAGTGTGACAGCAGTGAAGTGTGCAGTAGGAACGACAGACTGGTTCAGGGTGAGGGTTGGACTACATCAAGGATCGGCCCTGAGCCCTTTCCTGTTTGGAGTGGTGATGGACAGGTTGACGGACGAGGTCAGACAGGAGTCTCCCTGGACTATGATGTTTGCGGATGAAATTGTGATTTGTTATGAGAGTAAGGAGCAGGTTGAGAAGAGCCTGGAGAGGTGGAGATATGCACTGGAGAGAAGGGGAATGAAACTCAGTAGGAGTAAGACAGA